>JAROOI010000118.1:0-185261 GCA_030578255.1 Tiaroga cobitis | reverse complement strand
AGAGTACAGTGGAGCACAGTAGACATAGAGTACAGTGGAGAACAGTAGAGGTAGAGTATAGTAGAGTACAGTAGAGATAGAGTGCAGTGGAGCACAGTAGAGATAGAGTACAGTGGAGTACAGTAGAGGTAGAGTAGAGTGGAGTACAGTAGAGATAGAGTAAAGTGGAGTACAGTAGAGGTAGAGTAGAGTGGAGTACAGTAGAGATAGAGTACAGTGGAGCACAGTAGAGGTAGAGTACAGTGGAGTACAGTAGAGATAGAGTACATTGGAGCACAGTAGAGATAGAGTACAGTGGAGTACAGTAGAGGTAGAGTAGAGTGGAGTACAGTAGAGATAGAGTACAGTGGAGTAGAGTAGAGGTAGAGTAGAGTCGAGTACAGTAGAGGTAGAGTACAGTGGAGTACAGTAGAGGTAGAGTACAGTTGAGGACAGTAGAGGTAGAGTACAGTGGAGTACAGTAGAGGTAGAGTACAGTGGAGTACAGTAGAGGTAGAGTACAGTGGAGTACAGTAGAGATAGAGTACAGTGGAGCACAGTAGAGGTAGAGTACAGTGGAGTACATTAGAGGTAGAGTACAGTGGAGTACAGTAGAGGTATTGTACAGTGGAGTAGAGTAGAGGTAGAGTACAGTGGAGTACAGTAGAGGTAGAGTACAGTTGAGGACAGTAGAGGTAGAGTACAGTGGAGTACAGTAGAGGTAGAGTACAGTGGAGTACAGTAGAGGTAGAGTACAGTGGAGTACAGTAGAGATAGAGTACAGTGGAGCACAGTAGAGGTAGAGTACAGTGGAGTACATTAGAGGTAGAGTACAGTGGAGTACAGTAGAGGTATTGTACTGTGGAGTAGAGTAGAGGTAGAGTACAGTGGAGTACAGTAGAGATAGAGTACTTTGGAGTACAGTAGAGATAGACTACAGTGGAGTACAGTAGAGATAGAGTACAGTGGAGCACAGTAGAGATAGAGTACAGTGGAGTACAGTGGAGCACAATAGAGATAGAGTACAGTGGAGTACAGTAGAGATAGAGTACAGTGGAGCACAGTAGAGATAGAGAACAGTGGAGTACAGTGGAGCACAATAGAGATAGAGTACAGTGGAGCAGAGTAGAGATAGAGTACAGTGGAGCACAGTAGAGGTAGAGTACAGTGGAGTACAGTGGAGCACAATAGAGATAGAGTACAGTGGAGCAGAGTAGAGATAGAGTACAGTGGAGCACAGTAGAGGTAGAGTACAGTGGAGCAGAGTAGAGATAGAGTACAGTGGAGCACAGTCGAGGTAGAGTACAGTGGAGTACAATAGAGGTAGAGTACATTGGAGTGCAGTGGAGCACAGTAGAGATAGAGCACAGTGGAGCAAAGTAGAGATAGAGTACAGTGGAGCACAGTAGAGATAGAGTACAGTGGAGTACAGTGGAGCACAGTAGAGGTAGAGTACAGTGGAGTACAGTAGAGATAGAGTACAGTGGAGCACAGTAGAGATAGAGTACAGTGGAGTACAGTGGAGCACAATAGAGATAGAGTACAGTGGAGCAGAGTAGAGATAGAGTACAGTGGAGCACAGTAGAGGTAGAGTACAGTGGAGCAGAGTAGAGATAGAGTACAGTGGAGCACAGTCGAGGTAGAGTACAGTGGAGTACAATAGAGGTAGAGTACATTGGAGTGCAGTGGAGCACAGTAGAGATAGAGCACAGTGGAGCAAAGTAGAGATAGAGTACAGTGGAGCACAGTAGAGATAGAGTACAGTGGAGTACAGTAGAGGTAGAGTACAGTGGAGTACAGTAGAGATAGAGTACAGTGGAGTACAGTAGAGATAGAGTACAGTGGAGCACAGTAGAGGTAGAGTACAGTGGAGTACAGTAGAGGTAGAGTACATTGGAGTGCAGTGGAGCACAGTAGAGATAGTGTACAGTGGAGCACAGTAGAGATAGAGTGCAGTGGAGTACAGTAGAGTTATAGTACAGTGGAGTACAGTAGAGGTAGAGTACAGTGGAGATAGAGTACAGTGGAGCACAGTAGAGATAGAGTACAGTGGAGTACAGTAGAGATAGAGTACAGTGGAGCACAGTAGAGGTAGAGTACAGTGGAGTACAGTAGAGATAGAGTACAGTGGAGCACAGTAGAGATAGAGTACAGTGGAGTACAGTAGAGGTAGAGTACAGTGGAGTACAGTAGAGATAGAGTACAGTGGAGCACAGTAGAGGTAGAGTAGAGTGGAGTACAGTAGAGGTAGAGTACAGTGGAGTACAGTAGAGGTAGAGTACAGTGTAGTACAGTAGAGGTAGAGTACAGTGGAGTAGAGTAGAGGTAGAGTACAGTGGAGTACAGTAGAGATAGAGTACTTTGGAGTACAGTAGAGATAGACAACAGTGGAGTACAGTAGAGATAGAGTACAGTGGAGCACAGTAGACGTAGAGTACAGTGGAGTACAGTGGAGCACAATAGAGATAGAGTACAGTGGAGCAGAGTAGAGATAGAGTACAGTAGATTACAGTAGATGTAGAGTACAGTGAAGTACAGTAGAGATAGAGTACAGTGGAGCAAAGTAGAGATAGAGTACAGTGGAGTACAGTAGAGGTAGAGTGGAGTACAGTAGAGATAGAGTACAGTGGAGCACAGTAGAGATAGAGTACAGTGGAGTACAGTAGAGATAGAGTACAGTGGAGTACAGTAGAGATAGAGTACAGTTGAGCACAGTAGAGGTAGAGTACAGTGGAGTACAGTAGAGGTAGAGTACAGTGGAGTACAGTAGAGATAGAGTACAGTGGAGTACAGTAGAGATAGAGTACAGTGGAGCAAAGTAGAGATAGAGTACAGTGGAGTACAGTAGAGGTAGAGTAGAGTGGAGTACAGTAGAGATAGAGTACAGTGGAGCACATTAGAGATAGAGTACAGTGGAGTACAGTAGAGATAGAGTACAGTGGAGTACAGTAGAGATAGAGTACAGTGGAGCACAGTAGAGGTAGAGTACAGTGGAGTACAGTAGAGGTAGAGTAGAGTGGAGTACAGTAGAGATAGAGTACAGTGGAGCACATTAGAGATAGAGTACAGTGGAGCACAGTAGAGGTAGAGTAGAGTTGAGCACAGTAGAGATAGAGTACAGTGGAGCACAGTAGAGATAGAGTACAGCGGAGTACAGTAGAGGTAGAGTAGAGTGGAGTACAGTAGAGATAGAGTACAGTGGAGCACAGTAGAGGTAGAGTACAGTGGAGTACAGTAGAGATAGAGTACAGTGGAGCACAGTAGAGATAGAGTACAGTGGAGTACAGTAGAGGTAGAGTACAGTAGAGTACAGTAGAGATAGAGTACAGTGGAGCACAGTAGAGGTAGAGTACAGTGGAGTACAGTAGAGGTAGAGTACAGTGGAGTACAGTAGAGGTAGAGTACAGTGGAGTACAGTAGAGATAGAGTACAGTGGAGCACAGTAGAGATAGAGTATAGTGGAGCACAGTAGAGGTAGAGTACAGTGGAGTACAGTAGAGATAGAGTACAGCGGAGTACAGTAGAGATAGAGTACAGTGGAGTACAGTAGAGTCAGAGTAGAGTGGAGTACAGTAGGGATAGAGTACAGTGGAGCACAGTAGAGGTAGAGTACAGTGGAGTACAGTAGAGATAGAGTACAGTGGAGCACAGTAGAGGTAGAGTACAGTGGAGTACAGTAGTGATAGAGTACAGTGGAGCACAGTAGAGGTAGAGTACAGTGGAGTACAGTAGAGGTAGAGTACAGTGGAGTACAGTAGAGGTAGAGTACAGTGGAGTACAGTAGAGATAGAGTACAGCGGAGCACATTAGAGATAGAGTACAGTGGAGCACAGTAGAGGTAGAGTAGAGTTGAGCACAGTAGAGATAGAGTACAGTGGAGCACAGTAGAGATAGAGTACAGCGGAGTACAGTAGAGGTAGAGTACAGTGGAGTACAGTAGAGATAGAGTACAGTGGAGTACAGTAGAGGTAGAGTACAGTGGAGTACAGTAGAGGTAGAGTACAGTGGAGTACAGTAGAGATAGAGTACAGTGGAGCACAGTAGAGATAGAGTACAGTGGAGTACAGTAGAGGTAGAGTACAGTGGAGTACAGTAGAGATAGAGTACAGTGGAGCACAGTAGAGGTAGAGTACAGTGGAGTACAGTAGAGGTAGAGTACAGTGGAGTACAGTAGAGGTAGAGTACAGTGGAGTACAATAGAGATAGAGTACAGTGGAGCACAGTAGAGATAGAGTACAGTGGAGCACAGTAGAGATAGAGTACAGTGGAGTACAGTAGAGGTAGAGTACAGTGGAGATTTTAGTCATTTGTGCGATAGAGTAGAGATTTTAGTCATTTGTGTCATTTTAGTCTTTTATCGCCATTTGTGCCATTTGTGTCATTTATCGCATTTGTGCGATAGAGATAGAGTACAGTGGAGCACAGTAGAGATAGAGTACAGTGGAGTACAGTAGAGATAGAGTACAGTGGAGCACAGTAGATATAGAGTACAGTGGAGCACAGTAGAGGTAGAGTACAGTAGAGTACAGTAGAGATAGAGTACAGTGGAGCACAGTAGAGGTAGAGTAGAGTGGAGTACAGTAGAGATAGAGTACAGTGGAGCACAGTAGAGGTAGAGTACAGTGGAGTACAGTAGAGATAGAGTACAGTGGAGCACAGTAGATATAGAGTACAGTGGAGTACAGTAGAGGTAGAGTACAGTGGAGTACAGTAGAGATAGAGTACAGTGGAGCACAGTAGAGGTAGAGTACAGTGGAGTACAGTAGAGATAGAGTACAGTGGAGCACAGTAGAGATAGAGTACAGTGGAGTACAGTGGAGCACAATAGAGATAGAGTACAGTGGAGCAGAGTAGAGATTGAGTACAGTGGAGCACAGTAGAGGTAGAGTACAGTGGAGCAGAGTAGAGATAGAGTACAGTGGAGCACAGTCGAGGTAGAGTACAGTGGAGTACAATAGAGGTAGAGTACAGTGGAGTACAGTAGAGATAGAGTACAGTGGAGCACAGTAGAGATAGAGTACAGTGGAGTACAGTAGAGGTAGAGTAGAGTGGAGTACAGTAGAGATAGAGTACAGTGGAGCACAGTAGAGGTAGAGTACAGTGGAGTACAGTAGAGATAGAGTACAGCGGAGTACAGTAGAGGTAGAGTACATTGGAGTGCAGTGGAGCACAGTAGAGATAGAGTACAGTGGAGCACAGTAGAGTTAGAGTACAGTGGAGTACAGTAGAGGTAGAGTACATTGGAGTACAGTAGAGGTAGAGTACAGTGGAGTACAGTAGAGATAGAGTACAGTGGAGCACAGTAGAGATAGAGTACAGTGGAGTACAGTAGAGGTAGAGTAGAGTGGAGTACAGTAGAGATAGAGTACAGTGGAGCACAGTAGACGTAGAGTACAGTGGAGTACAGTAGAGATAGAGTACAGCGGAGTACAGTAGAGGTAGAGTAGAGTGGAGTACAGTAGAGATATAGTACAGTGGAGCACAGTAGAGGTAGAGTACAGCGGAGTACAGTAGACGTAGAGTAGAGTGGAGTACAGTAGAGATAGAGTCCAGTGGAGTACAGTAGAGGTAGAGTAGAGTGGAGTACAGTAGAGATAGAGTACAGTGGAGCACAGTAGAGGTAGAGTACAGTGGAGTACAGTAGAGGTAGAGTAGAGTGGAGTACAGTAGAGATAGAGTACAGTGGAGTACAGTAGAGGTAGAGTAGAGTGGAGCACAGTAGAGATAGAGTACAGTGGAGCACAGTAGAGGTAGAGTACAG
Organism: Tiaroga cobitis; assembly: GCA_030578255.1. Lineage (NCBI taxonomy): Eukaryota > Metazoa > Chordata > Actinopteri > Cypriniformes > Leuciscidae > Tiaroga > Tiaroga cobitis. Next base: position 179,521 of record JAROOI010000118.1, on the reverse strand, counting down.
TGGAGTACAGTAGAGATAGAGTACAGTGGAGCACAGTAGAGGTAGAGTACAGTGGAGTACAGTAGAGATAGAGTACAGTGGAGCACAGTAGAGGTAGAGTACAGTGGAGCACATTAGAGGTAGAGTAGAGTGGAGTACAGTAGAGATAGAGTACAGTGGAGCACAGTAGAGATAGAGTACAGTGGAGTACAGTAGAGATAGAGTACAGTGGAGCACAGTAGAGATAGAGTACAGTGGAGTACAGTGGAGCACAATAGAGATAGAGTACAGTGGAGCAGAGTAGAGATAGAGTACAGTGGAGCACAGTAGAGGTAGAGTACAGTGGAGCAGAGTAGAGATAGAGTACAGTGGAGCACAGTCGAGGTAGAGTACAGTGGAGTACAATTGAGGTAGAGTACATTGGAGTGCAGTGGAGCACAGTAGAGATAGAGCACAGTGGAGCAAAGTAGAGATAGAGTACAGTGGAGCACAGTAGAGATAGAGTACAGTGGAGTACAGTAGAGGTAAAGTACAGTGGAGTACAGTAGAGATAGAGTACAGTGGAGTACAGTAGAGATAGAGTACAGTGGAGCACAGTAGAGGTAGAGTACAGTGGAGTACAGTAGAGGTAGAGTACATTGGAGTGCAGTGGAGCACAGTAGAGATAGTGTACAGTGGAGCACAGTAGAGATAGAGTGCAGTGGAGTACAGTAGAGTTATAGTACAGTGGAGTACAGTAGAGGTAGAGTACAGTGGAGATAGAGTACAGTGGAGCACAGTAGAGATAGAGTACAGTGGAGTACAGTAGAGACAGAGTACAGTGGAGCACAGTAGACATAGAGTACAGTGGAGAACAGTAGAGGTAGAGTATAGTAGAGTACAGTAGAGATAGAGTGCAGTGGAGCACAGTAGAGATAGAGTACAGTGGAGTACAGTAGAGGTAGAGTAGAGTGGAGTACAGTAGAGATAGAGTAAAGTGGAGTACAGTAGAGGTAGAGTAGAGTGGAGTACAGTAGAGATAGAGTACAGTGGAGCACAGTAGAGGTAGAGTACAGTGGAGTACAGTAGAGATAGAGTACATTGGAGCACAGTAGAGATAGAGTACAGTGGAGTACAGTAGAGGTAGAGTAGAGTGGAGTACAGTAGAGATAGAGTACAGTGGAGTAGAGTAGAGGTAGAGTAGAGTCGAGTACAGTAGAGGTAGAGTACAGTGGAGTACAGTAGAGGTAGAGTACAGTTGAGGACAGTAGAGGTAGAGTACAGTGGAGTACAGTAGAGGTAGAGTACAGTGGAGTACAGTAGAGGTAGAGTACAGTGGAGTACAGTAGAGATAGAGTACAGTGGAGCACAGTAGAGGTAGAGTACAGTGGAGTACATTAGAGGTAGAGTACAGTGGAGTACAGTAGAGGTATTGTACAGTGGAGTAGAGTAGAGGTAGAGTACAGTGGAGTACAGTAGAGGTAGAGTACAGTTGAGGACAGTAGAGGTAGAGTACAGTGGAGTACAGTAGAGGTAGAGTACAGTGGAGTACAGTAGAGGTAGAGTACAGTGGAGTACAGTAGAGATAGAGTACAGTGGAGCACAGTAGAGGTAGAGTACAGTGGAGTACATTAGAGGTAGAGTACAGTGGAGTACAGTAGAGGTATTGTACTGTGGAGTAGAGTAGAGGTAGAGTACAGTGGAGTACAGTAGAGATAGAGTACTTTGGAGTACAGTAGAGATAGACTACAGTGGAGTACAGTAGAGATAGAGTACAGTGGAGCACAGTAGAGATAGAGTACAGTGGAGTACAGTGGAGCACAATAGAGATAGAGTACAGTGGAGTACAGTAGAGATAGAGTACAGTGGAGCACAGTAGAGATAGAGAACAGTGGAGTACAGTGGAGCACAATAGAGATAGAGTACAGTGGAGCAGAGTAGAGATAGAGTACAGTGGAGCACAGTAGAGGTAGAGTACAGTGGAGTACAGTGGAGCACAATAGAGATAGAGTACAGTGGAGCAGAGTAGAGATAGAGTACAGTGGAGCACAGTAGAGGTAGAGTACAGTGGAGCAGAGTAGAGATAGAGTACAGTGGAGCACAGTCGAGGTAGAGTACAGTGGAGTACAATAGAGGTAGAGTACATTGGAGTGCAGTGGAGCACAGTAGAGATAGAGCACAGTGGAGCAAAGTAGAGATAGAGTACAGTGGAGCACAGTAGAGATAGAGTACAGTGGAGTACAGTGGAGCACAGTAGAGGTAGAGTACAGTGGAGTACAGTAGAGATAGAGTACAGTGGAGCACAGTAGAGATAGAGTACAGTGGAGTACAGTGGAGCACAATAGAGATAGAGTACAGTGGAGCAGAGTAGAGATAGAGTACAGTGGAGCACAGTAGAGGTAGAGTACAGTGGAGCAGAGTAGAGATAGAGTACAGTGGAGCACAGTCGAGGTAGAGTACAGTGGAGTACAATAGAGGTAGAGTACATTGGAGTGCAGTGGAGCACAGTAGAGATAGAGCACAGTGGAGCAAAGTAGAGATAGAGTACAGTGGAGCACAGTAGAGATAGAGTACAGTGGAGTACAGTAGAGGTAGAGTACAGTGGAGTACAGTAGAGATAGAGTACAGTGGAGTACAGTAGAGATAGAGTACAGTGGAGCACAGTAGAGGTAGAGTACAGTGGAGTACAGTAGAGGTAGAGTACATTGGAGTGCAGTGGAGCACAGTAGAGATAGTGTACAGTGGAGCACAGTAGAGATAGAGTGCAGTGGAGTACAGTAGAGTTATAGTACAGTGGAGTACAGTAGAGGTAGAGTACAGTGGAGATAGAGTACAGTGGAGCACAGTAGAGATAGAGTACAGTGGAGTACAGTAGAGACAGAGTACAGTGGAGCACAGTAGACATAGAGTACAGTGGAGAACAGTAGAGGTAGAGTATAGTAGAGTACAGTAGAGATAGAGTACAGTGGAGCACAGTAGAGATAGAGTACAGTGGAGTACAGTAGAGGTAGAGTAGAGTGGAGTACAGTAGAGATAGAGTAAAGTGGAGTACAGTAGAGGTAGAGTAGAGTGGAGTACAGTAGAGATAGAGTACAGTGGAGCACAGTAGAGGTAGAGTACAGTGGAGTACAGTAGAGATAGAGTACATTGGAGCACAGTAGAGATAGAGTACATTGGAGTACAGTAGAGGTAGAGTAGAGTGGAGTACAGTAGAGATAGAGTACAGTGGAGTAGAGTAGAGGTAGAGTAGAGTCGAGTACAGTAGAGATAGAGTACAGTGGAGCACAGTAGAGATAGAGTACAGTGGAGTACAGTAGAGATAGAGTACAGTGGAGTACAGTAGAGGTAGAGTACAGTGGAGTACAGTAGAGGTAGAGTACAGTTGAGGACAGTAGAGGTAGAGTACAGTGGAGTACAGTAGAGGTAGAGTACAGTGGAGTACAGTAGAGATAGAGTACAGTGGAGCACAGTAGAGGTAGAGTACAGTGGAGTACATTAGAGGTAGAGTACAGTGGAGTACAGTAGAGGTATTGTACAGTGGAGTAGAGTAGAGGTAGAGTACAGTGGAGTACAGTAGAGATAGAGTACTTTGGAGTACAGTAGAGATAGACTACAGTGGAGTACAGTAGAGATAGAGTACAGTGGAGCACAGTAGAGATAGAGTACAGTGGAGTACAGTAGAGGTAGAGTACAGTGGAGTACAGTAGAGATAGAGTACAGTGGAGCACAGTAGAGGTAGAGTACAGTGGAGCACAGTAGAGGTAGAGTACAGTGGAGTACAGTAGAGGTAGAGTACAGTGGAGTACAGTAGAGATAGAGTACAGTGGAGCACAGTAGAGATAGAGTACAGTGGAGTACAGTAGAGGTAGAGTAGAGTGGAGTACAGTAGAGATAGAGTACAGTGGAGCACAGTAGAGGTAGAGTACAGTGGAGTACAGTAGAGATAGAGTACAGTGGAGCACAGTAGAGATAGAGTACAGTGGAGTACAGTAGAGGTAGAGTACAGTGGAGTACAGTAGAGATAGAGTACAGTGGAGCACAGTAGAGGTAGAGTACAGTGGAGTACAGTAGAGGTAGAGTACAGTGGAGTACAGTAGAGGTAGAGTACAGTGTAGTACAGTAGAGGTAGAGTACAGTGGAGAACAGTAGAGGTAGAGTATAGTAGAGTACAGTAGAGATAGAGTACAGTGGAGCACAGTAGAGATAGAGTACAGTGGAGCAAAGTAGAGATAGAGTACAGTGGAGTACAGTAGAGGTAGAGTAGAGTGGAGTACAGTAGAGATAGAGTACAGTGGAGCACATTAGAGATAGAGTACAGTGGAGTACAGTAGAGATAGAGTACAGTGGAGTACAGTAGAGATAGAGTACAGTGGAGCACAGTAGAGGTAGAGTACAGTGGAGTACAGTAGAGGTAGAGTAGAGTGGAGTACAGTAGAGATAGAGTACAGTGGAGCACATTAGAGATAGAGTACAGTGGAGCACAGTAGAGGTAGAGTAGAGTTGAGCACAGTAGAGATAGAGTACAGTGGAGCACAGTAGAGATAGAGTACAGCGGAGTACAGTAGAGGTAGAGTAGAGTGGAGTACAGTAGAGATAGAGTACAGTGGAGCACAGTAGAGGTAGAGTACAGTGGAGTACAGTAGAGATAGAGTACAGTGGAGCACAGTAGAGATAGAGTACAGTGGAGTACAGTAGAGGTAGAGTACAGTAGAGTACAGTAGAGATAGAGTACAGTGGAGCACAGTAGAGGTAGAGTACAGTGGAGTACAGTAGAGGTAGAGTACAGTGGAGTACAGTAGAGGTAGAGTACAGTGGAGTACAGTAGAGATAGAGTACAGTGGAGCACAGTAGAGATAGAGTATAGTGGAGCACAGTAGAGGTAGAGTACAGTGGAGTACAGTAGAGATAGAGTACAGCGGAGTACAGTAGAGATAGAGTACAGTGGAGTACAGTAGAGTCAGAGTAGAGTGGAGTACAGTAGGGATAGAGTACAGTGGAGCACAGTAGAGGTAGAGTACAGTGGAGTACAGTAGAGATAGAGTACAGTGGAGCACAGTAGAGGTAGAGTACAGTGGAGTACAGTAGTGATAGAGTACAGTGGAGCACAGTAGAGGTAGAGTACAGTGGAGTACAGTAGAGGTAGAGTACAGTGGAGTACAGTAGAGGTAGAGTACAGTGGAGTACAGTAGAGATAGAGTACAGCGGAGCACATTAGAGATAGAGTACAGTGGAGCACAGTAGAGGTAGAGTAGAGTTGAGCACAGTAGAGATAGAGTACAGTGGAGCACAGTAGAGATAGAGTACAGCGGAGTACAGTAGAGGTAGAGTACAGTGGAGTACAGTAGAGATAGAGTACAGTGGAGTACAGTAGAGGTAGAGTACAGTGGAGTACAGTAGAGGTAGAGTACAGTGGAGTACAGTAGAGATAGAGTACAGTGGAGCACAGTAGAGATAGAGTACAGTGGAGTACAGTAGAGGTAGAGTACAGTGGAGTACAGTAGAGATAGAGTACAGTGGAGCACAGTAGAGGTAGAGTACAGTGGAGTACAGTAGAGGTAGAGTACAGTGGAGTACAGTAGAGGTAGAGTACAGTGGAGTACAATAGAGATAGAGTACAGTGGAGCACAGTAGAGATAGAGTACAGTGGAGCACAGTAGAGATAGAGTACAGTGGAGTACAGTAGAGGTAGAGTACAGTGGAGATTTTAGTCATTTGTGCGATAGAGTAGAGATTTTAGTCATTTGTGTCATTTTAGTCTTTTATCGCCATTTGTGCCATTTGTGTCATTTATCGCATTTGTGCGATAGAGATAGAGTACAGTGGAGCACAGTAGAGATAGAGTACAGTGGAGTACAGTAGAGATAGAGTACAGTGGAGCACAGTAGATATAGAGTACAGTGGAGCACAGTAGAGGTAGAGTACAGTAGAGTACAGTAGAGATAGAGTACAGTGGAGCACAGTAGAGGTAGAGTAGAGTGGAGTACAGTAGAGATAGAGTACAGTGGAGCACAGTAGAGGTAGAGTACAGTGGAGTACAGTAGAGATAGAGTACAGTGGAGCACAGTAGATATAGAGTACAGTGGAGTACAGTAGAGGTAGAGTACAGTGGAGTACAGTAGAGATAGAGTACAGTGGAGCACAGTAGAGGTAGAGTACAGTGGAGTACAGTAGAGATAGAGTACAGTGGAGCACAGTAGAGATAGAGTACAGTGGAGTACAGTGGAGCACAATAGAGATAGAGTACAGTGGAGCAGAGTAGAGATTGAGTACAGTGGAGCACAGTAGAGGTAGAGTACAGTGGAGCAGAGTAGAGATAGAGTACAGTGGAGCACAGTCGAGGTAGAGTACAGTGGAGTACAATAGAGGTAGAGTACAGTGGAGTACAGTAGAGATAGAGTACAGTGGAGCACAGTAGAGATAGAGTACAGTGGAGTACAGTAGAGGTAGAGTAGAGTGGAGTACAGTAGAGATAGAGTACAGTGGAGCACAGTAGAGGTAGAGTACAGTGGAGTACAGTAGAGATAGAGTACAGCGGAGTACAGTAGAGGTAGAGTACATTGGAGTGCAGTGGAGCACAGTAGAGATAGAGTACAGTGGAGCACAGTAGAGTTAGAGTACAGTGGAGTACAGTAGAGGTAGAGTACATTGGAGTACAGTAGAGGTAGAGTACAGTGGAGTACAGTAGAGATAGAGTACAGTGGAGCACAGTAGAGATAGAGTACAGTGGAGTACAGTAGAGGTAGAGTAGAGTGGAGTACAGTAGAGATAGAGTACAGTGGAGCACAGTAGACGTAGAGTACAGTGGAGTACAGTAGAGATAGAGTACAGCGGAGTACAGTAGAGGTAGAGTAGAGTGGAGTACAGTAGAGATATAGTACAGTGGAGCACAGTAGAGGTAGAGTACAGCGGAGTACAGTAGAGGTAGAGTAGAGTGGAGTACAGTAGAGATAGAGTCCAGTGGAGTACAGTAGAGGTAGAGTAGAGTGGAGTACAGTAGAGATAGAGTACAGTGGAGCACAGTAGAGGTAGAGTACAGTGGAGTACAGTAGAGGTAGAGTAGAGTGGAGTACAGTAGAGATAGAGTACAGTGGAGTACAGTAGAGGTAGAGTAGAGTGGAGCACAGTAGAGATAGAGTACAGTGGAGCACAGTAGAGGTAGAGTACAGTGGAGTACAGTAGAGATAGAGTACAGTGGAGCACAGTAGAGGTAGAGTACAGTGGAGTACAGTAGAGATAGAGTACAGTGGAGCACAGTAGAGGTAGAGTACAGTGGAGCACAGTAGAGGTAGAGTAGAGTGGAGTACAGTAGAGATAGAGTACAGTGGAGCACAGTAGAGATAGAGTACAGTGGAGTACAGTAGAGATAGAGTACAGTGGAGCACAGTAGAGATAGAGTACAGTGGAGTACAGTGGAGCACAATAGAGATAGAGTACAGTGGAGCAGAGTAGAGATAGAGTACAGTGGAGCACAGTAGAGGTAGAGTACAGTGGAGCAGAGTAGAGATAGAGTACAGTGGAGCACAGTCGAGGTAGAGTACAGTGGAGTACAATTGAGGTAGAGTACATTGGAGTGCAGTGGAGCACAGTAGAGATAGAGCACAGTGGAGCAAAGTAGAGATAGAGTACAGTGGAGCACAGTAGAGATAGAGTACAGTGGAGTACAGTAGAGGTAAAGTACAGTGGAGTACAGTAGAGATAGAGTACAGTGGAGTACAGTAGAGATAGAGTACAGTGGAGCACAGTAGAGGTAGAGTACAGTGGAGTACAGTAGAGGTAGAGTACATTGGAGTGCAGTGGAGCACAGTAGAGATAGTGTACAGTGGAGCACAGTAGAGATAGAGTGCAGTGGAGTACAGTAGAGTTATAGTACAGTGGAGTACAGTAGAGGTAGAGTACAGTGGAGATAGAGTACAGTGGAGCACAGTAGAGATAGAGTACAGTGGAGTACAGTAGAGACAGAGTACAGTGGAGCACAGTAGACATAGAGTACAGTGGAGAACAGTAGAGGTAGAGTATAGTAGAGTACAGTAGAGATAGAGTGCAGTGGAGCACAGTAGAGATAGAGTACAGTGGAGTACAGTAGAGGTAGAGTAGAGTGGAGTACAGTAGAGATAGAGTAAAGTGGAGTACAGTAGAGGTAGAGTAGAGTGGAGTACAGTAGAGATAGAGTACAGTGGAGCACAGTAGAGGTAGAGTACAGTGGAGTACAGTAGAGATAGAGTACATTGGAGCACAGTAGAGATAGAGTACAGTGGAGTACAGTAGAGGTAGAGTAGAGTGGAGTACAGTAGAGATAGAGTACAGTGGAGTAGAGTAGAGGTAGAGTAGAGTCGAGTACAGTAGAGGTAGAGTACAGTGGAGTACAGTAGAGGTAGAGTACAGTTGAGGACAGTAGAGGTAGAGTACAGTGGAGTACAGTAGAGGTAGAGTACAGTGGAGTACAGTAGAGGTAGAGTACAGTGGAGTACAGTAGAGATAGAGTACAGTGGAGCACAGTAGAGGTAGAGTACAGTGGAGTACATTAGAGGTAGAGTACAGTGGAGTACAGTAGAGGTATTGTACAGTGGAGTAGAGTAGAGGTAGAGTACAGTGGAGTACAGTAGAGGTAGAGTACAGTTGAGGACAGTAGAGGTAGAGTACAGTGGAGTACAGTAGAGGTAGAGTACAGTGGAGTACAGTAGAGGTAGAGTACAGTGGAGTACAGTAGAGATAGAGTACAGTGGAGCACAGTAGAGGTAGAGTACAGTGGAGTACATTAGAGGTAGAGTACAGTGGAGTACAGTAGAGGTATTGTACTGTGGAGTAGAGTAGAGGTAGAGTACAGTGGAGTACAGTAGAGATAGAGTACTTTGGAGTACAGTAGAGATAGACTACAGTGGAGTACAGTAGAGATAGAGTACAGTGGAGCACAGTAGAGATAGAGTACAGTGGAGTACAGTGGAGCACAATAGAGATAGAGTACAGTGGAGTACAGTAGAGATAGAGTACAGTGGAGCACAGTAGAGATAGAGAACAGTGGAGTACAGTGGAGCACAATAGAGATAGAGTACAGTGGAGCAGAGTAGAGATAGAGTACAGTGGAGCACAGTAGAGGTAGAGTACAGTGGAGTACAGTGGAGCACAATAGAGATAGAGTACAGTGGAGCAGAGTAGAGATAGAGTACAGTGGAGCACAGTAGAGGTAGAGTACAGTGGAGCAGAGTAGAGATAGAGTACAGTGGAGCACAGTCGAGGTAGAGTACAGTGGAGTACAATAGAGGTAGAGTACATTGGAGTGCAGTGGAGCACAGTAGAGATAGAGCACAGTGGAGCAAAGTAGAGATAGAGTACAGTGGAGCACAGTAGAGATAGAGTACAGTGGAGTACAGTGGAGCACAGTAGAGGTAGAGTACAGTGGAGTACAGTAGAGATAGAGTACAGTGGAGCACAGTAGAGATAGAGTACAGTGGAGTACAGTGGAGCACAATAGAGATAGAGTACAGTGGAGCAGAGTAGAGATAGAGTACAGTGGAGCACAGTAGAGGTAGAGTACAGTGGAGCAGAGTAGAGATAGAGTACAGTGGAGCACAGTCGAGGTAGAGTACAGTGGAGTACAATAGAGGTAGAGTACATTGGAGTGCAGTGGAGCACAGTAGAGATAGAGCACAGTGGAGCAAAGTAGAGATAGAGTACAGTGGAGCACAGTAGAGATAGAGTACAGTGGAGTACAGTAGAGGTAGAGTACAGTGGAGTACAGTAGAGATAGAGTACAGTGGAGTACAGTAGAGATAGAGTACAGTGGAGCACAGTAGAGGTAGAGTACAGTGGAGTACAGTAGAGGTAGAGTACATTGGAGTGCAGTGGAGCACAGTAGAGATAGTGTACAGTGGAGCACAGTAGAGATAGAGTGCAGTGGAGTACAGTAGAGTTATAGTACAGTGGAGTACAGTAGAGGTAGAGTACAGTGGAGATAGAGTACAGTGGAGCACAGTAGAGATAGAGTACAGTGGAGTACAGTAGAGACAGAGTACAGTGGAGCACAGTAGACATAGAGTACAGTGGAGAACAGTAGAGGTAGAGTATAGTAGAGTACAGTAGAGATAGAGTACAGTGGAGCACAGTAGAGATAGAGTACAGTGGAGTACAGTAGAGGTAGAGTAGAGTGGAGTACAGTAGAGATAGAGTAAAGTGGAGTACAGTAGAGGTAGAGTAGAGTGGAGTACAGTAGAGATAGAGTACAGTGGAGCACAGTAGAGGTAGAGTACAGTGGAGTACAGTAGAGATAGAGTACATTGGAGCACAGTAGAGATAGAGTACATTGGAGTACAGTAGAGGTAGAGTAGAGTGGAGTACAGTAGAGATAGAGTACAGTGGAGTAGAGTAGAGGTAGAGTAGAGTCGAGTACAGTAGAGATAGAGTACAGTGGAGCACAGTAGAGATAGAGTACAGTGGAGTACAGTAGAGATAGAGTACAGTGGAGTACAGTAGAGGTAGAGTACAGTGGAGTACAGTAGAGGTAGAGTACAGTTGAGGACAGTAGAGGTAGAGTACAGTGGAGTACAGTAGAGGTAGAGTACAGTGGAGTACAGTAGAGATAGAGTACAGTGGAGCACAGTAGAGGTAGAGTACAGTGGAGTACATTAGAGGTAGAGTACAGTGGAGTACAGTAGAGGTATTGTACAGTGGAGTAGAGTAGAGGTAGAGTACAGTGGAGTACAGTAGAGATAGAGTACTTTGGAGTACAGTAGAGATAGACTACAGTGGAGTACAGTAGAGATAGAGTACAGTGGAGCACAGTAGAGATAGAGTACAGTGGAGTACAGTAGAGGTAGAGTACAGTGGAGTACAGTAGAGATAGAGTACAGTGGAGCACAGTAGAGGTAGAGTACAGTGGAGCACAGTAGAGGTAGAGTACAGTGGAGTACAGTAGAGGTAGAGTACAGTGGAGTACAGTAGAGATAGAGTACAGTGGAGCACAGTAGAGATAGAGTACAGTGGAGTACAGTAGAGGTAGAGTAGAGTGGAGTACAGTAGAGATAGAGTACAGTGGAGCACAGTAGAGGTAGAGTACAGTGGAGTACAGTAGAGATAGAGTACAGTGGAGCACAGTAGAGATAGAGTACAGTGGAGTACAGTAGAGGTAGAGTACAGTGGAGTACAGTAGAGATAGAGTACAGTGGAGCACAGTAGAGGTAGAGTACAGTGGAGTACAGTAGAGGTAGAGTACAGTGGAGTACAGTAGAGGTAGAGTACAGTGTAGTACAGTAGAGGTAGAGTACAGTGGAGAACAGTAGAGGTAGAGTATAGTAGAGTACAGTAGAGATAGAGTACAGTGGAGCACAGTAGAGATAGAGTACAGTGGAGTACAGTAGAGGTAGAGTAGAGTGGAGTACAGTAGAGATAGAGTAAAGTGGAGTACAGTAGAGGTAGAGTAGAGTGGAGTACAGTAGAGATAGAGTACAGTGGAGCACAGTAGAGGTAGAGTACAGTGGAGTACAGTAGAGATAGAGTACATTGGAGCATAGTAGAGATAGAGTACAGTGGAGTACAGTAGAGGTAGAGTAGAGTGGAGTACAGTAGAGATAGAGTACAGTGGAGTAGAGTAGAGGTAGAGTAGAGTCGAGTACAGTAGAGATAGAGTACAGTGGAGCACAGTAGAGGTAGAGTACAGTGGAGTACAGTAGAGGTAGAGTACAGTGGAGTACAGTAGAGGTAGAGTACAGTGTAGTACAGTAGAGGTAGAGTACAGTGGAGTAGAGTAGAGGTAGAGTACAGTGGAGTACAGCAGAGATAGAGTACTTTGGAGTACAGTAGAGATAGACAACAGTGGAGTACAGTAGAGATAGAGTACAGTGGAGCACAGTAGAGGTAGAGTACAGTGGAGTAGAGTGGAGAACAATAGAGATAGAGTACAGTGGAGCAGAGTACAGATTGAGTACAGTAGATTACAGTAGAGGTAGAGTACAGTGGAGTACAGTAGAGATAGAGTACAGTGGAGCACAGTAGAGATAGAGTACAGTGGAGTACAGTAGAGGTAGAGTAGAGTGGAGTACAGTAGAGATAGAGTCCAGTGGAGTACAGTAGAGGTAGAGTAGAGTGGAGTACAGTAGAGATAGAGTACAGTGGAGCACAGTAGAGGTAGAGTACAGTGGAGTACAGTAGAGATAGAGTACAGTGGAGCACAGTAGAGATAGAGTACAGTGGAGTACAGTAGAGGTAGAGTAGAGTGGAGTACAGTAGAGATAGAGTACAGTGGAGTACAGTAGAGGTAGAGTAGAGTGGAGCACAGTAGAGATAGAGTACAGTGGAGCACAGTAGAGGTAGAGTACAGTGGAGTACAGTAGAGATAGAGTACAGTGGAGCACAGTAGAGGTAGAGTACAGTGGAGTACAGTAGAGATAGAGTACAGTGGAGCACAGTAGAGGTAGAGTACAGTGGAGCACAGTAGAGGTAGAGTAGAGTGGAGTACAGTAGAGATAGAGTACAGTGGAGCACAGTAGAGATAGAGTACAGCGGAGTACAGTAGAGGTAGAGTAGAGTGGAGTACAGTAGAGATATAGTACAGTGGAGCACAGTAGAGGTAGAGTACAGTGGAGTACAGTAGAGATAGAGTACAGTGGAGCACAGTAGAGATAGAGTACAGTGGAGTACAGTGGAGCACAATAGAGATAGAGTACAGTGGAGCAGAGTAGAGATTGAGTACAGTGGAGCACAGTAGAGGTAGAGTACAGTGGAGCAGAGTAGAGATAGAGTACAGTGGAGCACAGTCGAGGTAGAGTACAGTGGAGTACAATAGAGGTAGAGTACATTGGAGTGCAGTGGAGCACAGTAGAGATAGAGTACAGTGGAGCACAGTAGAGTTAGAGTACAGTGGAGTACAGTAGAGGTAGAGTACAGTGGAGTACAGTAGAGGTAGAGTACAGTGGAGTACAGTAGAGATAGAGTACAGTGGAGCACAGTAGAGATAGAGTACAGTGGAGTACAGTAGAGGTAGAGTAGAGTGGAGTACAGTAGAGATAGAGTACAGTGGAGCACAGTAGAGGTAGAGTACAGTGGAGTACAGTAGAGATAGAGTACAGCGGAGTACAGTAGAGGTAGAGTAGAGTGGAGTACAGTAGAGATATAGTACAGTGGAGCACAGTAGAGGTAGAGTACAGCGGAGTACAGTAGAGGTAGAGTAGAGTGGAGCACAGTAGAGATAGAGTACAGTGGAGCACAGTAGAGGTAGAGTAAAGTGGAGTACAGTAGAGATATAGTACAGTGGAGCACAGTAGAGATAGAGTACAGTGGAGTACAGTAGAGGTAGAGTACAGTGGAGTACAGTAGAGATAGAGTACAGTGGAGCACAGTAGAGGTAGAATACAGTGGAGCACAGTAGAGGTAGAGTACAGTGGAGTACAGTAGAGGTAGAGTACAGTGGAGCACAGTAGAGATAGAGTACAGTGGAGCACAGTAGAGGTAGAGTAGAGTGGATTACAGTAGAGATAGAGTACAGTGGAGCACAGTAGAGATAGAGTACAGCGGAGTACAGTAGAGGTAGAGTAGAGTGGAGTACAGTAGAGATATAGTACAGTAGAGCACATTAGAGGTAGAGTACAGTGGAGTACAGTAGATATAGAGTACAGTGGAGCACAGTAGAGATAGAGTACAGTGGAGTACAGTGGAGCACAATAGAGATAGAGTACAGTGGAGCAGAGTAGAGATAGAGTACAGTGGAGCACAGTAGAGGTAGAGTACAGTGGAGCAGAGTAGAGATAGAGTACAGTGGAGCACAGTCGAGGTAGAGTACAGTGGAGTACAATAGAGGTAGAGTACAGTGGAGTACAGTGGAGCACAATAGAGATAGAGTACAGTGGAGTACAGTAGAGATAGAGTACAGTGGAGCACAGTAGAGATAGAGAACAGTGGAGTACAGTGGAGCACAATAGAGATAGAGTACAGTGGAGCAGAGTAGAGATAGAGTACAGTGGAGCACAGTAGAGGTAGAGTACAGTGGAGTACAGTGGAGCACAATAGAGATAGAGTACAGTGGAGCAGAGTAGAGATAGAGTACAGTGGAGCACAGTAGAGGTAGAGTACAGTGGAGCAGAGTAGAGATAGAGTACAGTGGAGCACAGTCGAGGTAGAGTACAGTGGAGTACAATAGAGGTAGAGTACATTGGAGTGCAGTGGAGCACAGTAGAGATAGAGCACAGTGGAGCAAAGTAGAGATAGAGTACAGTGGAGCACAGTAGAGATAGAGTACAGTGGAGTACAGTGGAGCACAGTAGAGGTAGAGTACAGTGGAGTACAGTAGAGATAGAGTACAGTGGAGCACAGTAGAGATAGAGTACAGTGGAGTACAGTGGAGCACAATAGAGATAGAGTACAGTGGAGCAGAGTAGAGATAGAGTACAGTGGAGCACAGTAGAGGTAGAGTACAGTGGAGCAGAGTAGAGATAGAGTACAGTGGAGCACAGTCGAGGTAGAGTACAGTGGAGTACAATAGAGGTAGAGTACATTGGAGTGCAGTGGAGCACAGTAGAGATAGAGCACAGTGGAGCAAAGTAGAGATAGAGTACAGTGGAGCACAGTAGAGATAGAGTACAGTGGAGTACAGTAGAGGTAGAGTACAGTGGAGTACAGTAGAGATAGAGTACAGTGGAGTACAGTAGAGATAGAGTACAGTGGAGCACAGTAGAGGTAGAGTACAGTGGAGTACAGTAGAGGTAGAGTACATTGGAGTGCAGTGGAGCACAGTAGAGATAGTGTACAGTGGAGCACAGTAGAGATAGAGTGCAGTGGAGTACAGTAGAGTTATAGTACAGTGGAGTACAGTAGAGGTAGAGTACAGTGGAGATAGAGTACAGTGGAGCACAGTAGAGATAGAGTACAGTGGAGTACAGTAGAGACAGAGTACAGTGGAGCACAGTAGACATAGAGTACAGTGGAGAACAGTAGAGGTAGAGTATAGTAGAGTACAGTAGAGATAGAGTACAGTGGAGCACAGTAGAGATAGAGTACAGTGGAGTACAGTAGAGGTAGAGTAGAGTGGAGTACAGTAGAGATAGAGTAAAGTGGAGTACAGTAGAGGTAGAGTAGAGTGGAGTACAGTAGAGATAGAGTACAGTGGAGCACAGTAGAGGTAGAGTACAGTGGAGTACAGTAGAGATAGAGTACATTGGAGCACAGTAGAGATAGAGTACATTGGAGTACAGTAGAGGTAGAGTAGAGTGGAGTACAGTAGAGATAGAGTACAGTGGAGTAGAGTAGAGGTAGAGTAGAGTCGAGTACAGTAGAGATAGAGTACAGTGGAGCACAGTAGAGATAGAGTACAGTGGAGTACAGTAGAGATAGAGTACAGTGGAGTACAGTAGAGGTAGAGTACAGTGGAGTACAGTAGAGGTAGAGTACAGTTGAGGACAGTAGAGGTAGAGTACAGTGGAGTACAGTAGAGGTAGAGTACAGTGGAGTACAGTAGAGATAGAGTACAGTGGAGCACAGTAGAGGTAGAGTACAGTGGAGTACATTAGAGGTAGAGTACAGTGGAGTACAGTAGAGGTATTGTACAGTGGAGTAGAGTAGAGGTAGAGTACAGTGGAGTACAGTAGAGATAGAGTACTTTGGAGTACAGTAGAGATAGACTACAGTGGAGTACAGTAGAGATAGAGTACAGTGGAGCACAGTAGAGATAGAGTACAGTGGAGTACAGTAGAGGTAGAGTACAGTGGAGTACAGTAGAGATAGAGTACAGTGGAGCACAGTAGAGATAGAGTACAGTGGAGCACAGTAGAGGTAGAGTACAGTGGAGTACAGTAGAGGTAGAGTACAGTGGAGTACAGTAGAGATAGAGTACAGTGGAGCACAGTAGAGATAGAGTACAGTGGAGTACAGTAGAGGTAGAGTAGAGTGGAGTACAGTAGAGATAGAGTACAGTGGAGCACAGTAGAGGTAGAGTACAGTGGAGTACAGTAGAGATAGAGTACAGTGGAGCACAGTAGAGATAGAGTACAGTGGAGTACAGTAGAGGTAGAGTACAGTGGAGTACAGTAGAGATAGAGTACAGTGGAGCACAGTAGAGGTAGAGTACAGTGGAGTACAGTAGAGGTAGAGTACAGTGGAGTACAGTAGAGGTAGAGTACAGTGTAGTACAGTAGAGGTAGAGTACAGTGGAGAACAGTAGAGGTAGAGTATAGTAGAGTACAGTAGAGATAGAGTACAGTGGAGCACAGTAGAGATAGAGTACAGTGGAGTACAGTAGAGGTAGAGTAGAGTGGAGTACAGTAGAGATAGAGTAAAGTGGAGTACAGTAGAGGTAGAGTAGAGTGGAGTACAGTAGAGATAGAGTACAGTGGAGCACAGTAGAGGTAGAGTACAGTGGAGTACAGTAGAGATAGAGTACATTGGAGCATAGTAGAGATAGAGTACAGTGGAGTACAGTAGAGGTAGAGTAGAGTGGAGTACAGTAGAGATAGAGTACAGTGGAGTAGAGTAGAGGTAGAGTAGAGTCGAGTACAGTAGAGATAGAGTACAGTGGAGCACAGTAGAGGTAGAGTACAGTGGAGTACAGTAGAGGTAGAGTACAGTGGAGTACAGTAGAGGTAGAGTACAGTGTAGTACAGTAGAGGTAGAGTACAGTGGAGTAGAGTAGAGGTAGAGTACAGTGGAGTACAGCAGAGATAGAGTACTTTGGAGTACAGTAGAGATAGACAACAGTGGAGTACAGTAGAGATAGAGTACAGTGGAGCACAGTAGAGGTAGAGTACAGTGGAGTACAGTGGAGAACAATAGAGATAGAGTACAGTGGAGCAGAGTACAGATTGAGTACAGTAGATTACAGTAGAGGTAGAGTACAGTGGAGTACAGTAGAGATAGAGTACAGTGGAGCACAGTAGAGATAGAGTACAGTGGAGTACAGTAGAGGTAGAGTAGAGTGGAGTACAGTAGAGATAGAGTCCAGTGGAGTACAGTAGAGGTAGAGTAGAGTGGAGTACAGTAGAGATAGAGTACAGTGGAGCACAGTAGAGGTAGAGTACAGTGGAGTACAGTAGAGATAGAGTACAGTGGAGCACAGTAGAGATAGAGTACAGTGGAGTACAGTAGAGGTAGAGTAGAGTGGAGTACAGTAGAGATAGAGTACAGTGGAGTACAGTAGAGGTAGAGTAGAGTGGAGCACAGTAGAGATAGAG
Source organism: Tiaroga cobitis (assembly GCA_030578255.1). Lineage (NCBI taxonomy): Eukaryota > Metazoa > Chordata > Actinopteri > Cypriniformes > Leuciscidae > Tiaroga > Tiaroga cobitis. Next base: position 162,416 of record JAROOI010000118.1, on the reverse strand, counting down.
TACAGTGGAGCACAGTAGAGGTAGAGTACAGTGGAGTACAGTAGAGATAGAGTACAGTGGAGCACAGTAGAGGTAGAGTACAGTGGAGTACAGTAGAGATAGAGTACAGTGGAGCACAGTAGAGGTAGAGTACAGTGGAGCACAGTAGAGGTAGAGTAGAGTGGAGTACAGTAGAGATAGAGTACAGTGGAGCACAGTAGAGATAGAGTACAGCGGAGTACAGTAGAGGTAGAGTAGAGTGGAGTACAGTAGAGATATAGTACAGTGGAGCACAGTAGAGGTAGAGTACAGTGGAGTACAGTAGAGATAGAGTACAGTGGAGCACAGTAGAGATAGAGTACAGTGGAGTACAGTGGAGCACAATAGAGATAGAGTACAGTGGAGCAGAGTAGAGATTGAGTACAGTGGAGCACAGTAGAGGTAGAGTACAGTGGAGCAGAGTAGAGATAGAGTACAGTGGAGCACAGTCGAGGTAGAGTACAGTGGAGTACAATAGAGGTAGAGTACATTGGAGTGCAGTGGAGCACAGTAGAGATAGAGTACAGTGGAGCACAGTAGAGTTAGAGTACAGTGGAGTACAGTAGAGGTAGAGTACAGTGGAGTACAGTAGAGGTAGAGTACAGTGGAGTACAGTAGAGATAGAGTACAGTGGAGCACAGTAGAGATAGAGTACAGTGGAGTACAGTAGAGGTAGAGTAGAGTGGAGTACAGTAGAGATAGAGTACAGTGGAGCACAGTAGAGGTAGAGTACAGTGGAGTACAGTAGAGATAGAGTACAGCGGAGTACAGTAGAGGTAGAGTAGAGTGGAGTACAGTAGAGATATAGTACAGTGGAGCACAGTAGAGGTAGAGTACAGCGGAGTACAGTAGAGGTAGAGTAGAGTGGAGCACAGTAGAGATAGAGTACAGTGGAGCACAGTAGAGGTAGAGTAAAGTGGAGTACAGTAGAGATATAGTACAGTGGAGCACAGTAGAGATAGAGTACAGTGGAGTACAGTAGAGGTAGAGTACAGTGGAGTACAGTAGAGATAGAGTACAGTGGAGCACAGTAGAGGTAGAATACAGTGGAGCACAGTAGAGGTAGAGTACAGTGGAGTACAGTAGAGGTAGAGTACAGTGGAGCACAGTAGAGATAGAGTACAGTGGAGCACAGTAGAGGTAGAGTAGAGTGGATTACAGTAGAGATAGAGTACAGTGGAGCACAGTAGAGATAGAGTACAGCGGAGTACAGTAGAGGTAGAGTAGAGTGGAGTACAGTAGAGATATAGTACAGTAGAGCACAGTAGAGGTAGAGTACAGTGGAGTACAGTAGATATAGAGTACAGTGGAGCACAGTAGAGATAGAGTACAGTGGAGTACAGTGGACCACAATAGAGATAGAGTACAGTGGAGCAGAGTAGAGATAGAGTACAGTGGAGCACAGTAGAGGTAGAGTACAGTGGAGCAGAGTAGAGATAGAGTACAGTGGAGCACAGTCGAGGTAGAGTACAGTGGAGTACAATAGAGGTAGAGTACATTGGAGTGCAGTGGAGCACAGTAGAGATAGAGCACAGTGGAGCAAAGTAGAGATAGAGTACAGTGGAGCACAGTAGAGATAGAGTACAGTGGAGTACAGTAGAGGTAGAGTACAGTGGAGTACAGTAGAGATAGAGTACAGTGGAGTACAGTAGAGATAGAGTACAGTGGAGCACAGTAGAGGTAGAGTACAGTGGAGTACAGTAGAGGTAGAGTACATTGGAGTGCAGTGGAGCACAGTAGAGATAGTGTACAGTGGAGCACAGTAGAGATAGAGTGCAGTGGAGTACAGTAGAGTTATAGTACAGTGGAGTACAGTAGAGGTAGAGTACAGTGGAGATAGAGTACAGTGGAGCACAGTAGAGATAGAGTACAGTGGAGTACAGTAGAGACAGAGTACAGTGGAGCACAGTAGACATAGAGTACAGTGGAGAACAGTAGAGGTAGAGTATAGTAGAGTACAGTAGAGATAGAGTACAGTGGAGCACAGTAGAGATAGAGTACAGTGGAGTACAGTAGAGGTAGAGTAGAGTGGAGTACAGTAGAGATAGAGTAAAGTGGAGTACAGTAGAGGTAGAGTAGAGTGGAGTACAGTAGAGATAGAGTACAGTGGAGCACAGTAGAGGTAGAGTACAGTGGAGTACAGTAGAGATAGAGTACATTGGAGCACAGTAGAGATAGAGTACAGTGGAGTACAGTAGAGGTAGAGTAGAGTGGAGTAGAGTAGAGATAGAGTACAGTGGAGTAGAGTAGAGGTAGAGTAGAGTCGAGTACAGTAGAGATAGAGTACAGTGGAGCACAGTAGAGATAGAGTACAGTGGAGTACAGTAGAGATAGAGTACAGTGGAGTACAGTAGAGGTAGAGTACAGTGGAGTACAGTAGAGGTAGAGTACAGTTGAGGACAGTAGAGGTAGAGTACAGTGGAGTACAGTAGAGGTAGAGTACAGTGGAGTACAGTAGAGGTAGAGTACAGTGGAGTACAGTAGAGATAGAGTACAGTGGAGCACAGTAGAGGTAGAGTACAGTGGAGTACATTAGAGGTAGAGTACAGTGGAGTACAGTAGAGGTATTGTACAGTGGAGTAGAGTAGAGGTAGAGTACAGTGGAGTACAGTAGAGATAGAGTACTTTGGAGTACAGTAGAGATAGACTACAGTGGAGTACAGTAGAGATAGAGTACAGTGGAGCACAGTAGAGATAGAGTACAGTGGAGTACAGTAGAGGTAGAGTACAGTGGAGTACAGTAGAGATAGAGTACAGTGGAGCACAGTAGAGGTAGAGTACAGTGGAGCACAGTAGAGGTAGAGTACAGTGGAGTACAGTAGAGGTAGAGTACAGTGGAGTACAGTAGAGATAGAGTACAGTGGAGCACAGTAGAGATAGAGTACAGTGGAGTACAGTAGAGGTAGAGTACAGTGGAGTACAGTAGAGATAGAGTACAGTGGAGCACAGTAGAGGTAGAGTACAATGGAGTACAGTAGAGGTAGAGTACAGTGGAGTACAGTAGAGGTAGAGTACAGTGGAGTACAGTAGAGATAGAGTACAGTGGAGCACAGTAGAGATAGAGTACAGTGGAGTACAGTAGAGGTAGAGTACAGTGGAGTACAGTAGAGATAGAGTACAGTGGAGCACAGTAGAGGTAGAGTACAGTGGAGTACAGTAGAGGTAGAGTACAGTGGAGTACAGTAGAGGTAGAGTACAGTGGAGTACAGTGGAGCACAATAGAGATAGAGTACAGTGGAGCAGAGTAGAGATAGAGTACAGTAGATTACAGTAGAGGTAGAGTACAGTGGAGTACAGTAGAGATAGAGTACAGTGGAGCAAAGTAGAGATAGAGTACAGTGGAGTACAGTAGAGGTAGAGTAGAGTGGAGTACACTAGAGATAGAGTACAGTGGAGTACAGTAGAGGTAGAGTAGAGTGGAGTACAGTAGAGATAGAGTACAGTGGAGCACAGTAGAGGTAGAGTACAGTGGAGTACAGTAGAGATAGAGTACAGTGGAGCACAGTAGAGATAGAGTACAGTGGAGTACAGTAGAGGTAGAGTACAGTTGAGGACAGTAGAGGTAGAGTACAGTTGAGTACAGTAGAGGTAGAGTACAGTGGAGTACAGTAGAGATAGAGTACAGTGGAGTACAGTAGAGGTAGAGTACAGTGGAGTACAGTAGAGGTAGAGTACAGTTGAGGACAGTAGAGGTAGAGTACAGTGGAGTACAGTAGAGGTAGAGTACAGTGGAGTACAGTAGAGGTAGAGTACAGTGGAGTACAGTAGAGATAGAGTACAGTGGAGCACAGTAGAGGTAGAGTACAGTAGAGTACATTAGAGGTAGAGTACAGTGGAGTACAGTAGAGGTATTGTACAGTGGAGTAGAGTAGAGGTAGAGTACAGTGGATTACAGTAGAGATAGAGTACTTTGGAGTACAGTAGAGATAGACTACAGTGGAGTACAGTAGAGATAGAGTACAGTGGAGCACAGTAGAGATAGAGTAAAGTGGAGTACAGTAGAGGTAGAGTACAGTGGAGTACAGTAGAGATAGAGTACAGTGGAGCACAGTAGAGGTAGAGTACAGTGGAGCACAGTAGAGGTAGAGTACAGTGGAGTACAGTAGAGGTAGAGTACAGTGGAGTACAGTAGAGATAGAGTACATTGGAGCACAGTAGAGATAGAGTACAGTGGAGTACAGTAGAGGTAGAGTAGAGTGGAGTACAGTAGAGATAGAGTACAGTGGAGCACAGTAGAGGTAGAGTACAGTGGAGTACAGTAGAGATAGAGTACAGTGGAGCACAGTAGAGGTAGAGTACAGTGGAGTACAGTGGAGCACAATAGAGATAGAGTACAGTGGAGCAGAGTAGAGATAGAGTACAGTAGATTACAGTAGAGGTAGAGTACAGTGGAGTACAGTAGAGATAGAGTACAGTGGAGCAAAGTAGAGATAGAGTACAGTGGAGTACAGTAGAGGTAGAGTAGAGTGGAGTACACTAGAGATAGAGTACAGTGGAGTACAGTAGAGGTAGAGTAGAGTGGAGTACAGTAGAGATAGAGTACAGTGGAGCACAATAGAGATAGAGTACAGTGGAGCAGAGTAGAGATAGAGTACAGTGGAGCACAGTAGAGGTAGAGTACAGTGGAGCAGAGTAGAGATAGAGTACAGTGGAGCACAGTCGAGGTAGAGTACAGTGGAGTACAATAGAGGTAGAGTACATTGGAGTGCAGTGGAGCACAGTAGAGATAGAGCACAGTGGAGCAAAGTAGAGATAGAGTACAGTGGAGCACAGTAGAGATAGAGTACAGTGGAGTACAGTGGAGCACAGTAGAGGTAGAGTACAGTGGAGTACAGTAGAGATAGAGTACAGTGGAGCACAGTAGAGATAGAGTACAGTGGAGTACAGTGGAGCACAATAGAGATAGAGTACAGTGGAGCAGAGTAGAGATAGAGTACAGTGGAGCACAGTAGAGGTAGAGTACAGTGGAGCAGAGTAGAGATAGAGTACAGTGGAGCACAGTCGAGGTAGAGTACAGTGGAGTACAATAGAGGTAGAGTACATTGGAGTGCAGTGGAGCACAGTAGAGATAGAGCACAGTGGAGCAAAGTAGAGATAGAGTACAGTGGAGCACAGTAGAGATAGAGTACAGTGGAGTACAGTAGAGGTAGAGTACAGTGGAGTACAGTAGAGATAGAGTACAGTGGAGTACAGTAGAGATAGAGTACAGTGGAGCACAGTAGAGGTAGAGTACAGTGGAGTACAGTAGAGGTAGAGTACATTGGAGTGCAGTGGAGCACAGTAGAGATAGTGTACAGTGGAGCACAGTAGAGATAGAGTGCAGTGGAGTACAGTAGAGTTATAGTACAGTGGAGTACAGTAGAGGTAGAGTACAGTGGAGATAGAGTACAGTGGAGCACAGTAGAGATAGAGTACAGTGGAGTACAGTAGAGACAGAGTACAGTGGAGCACAGTAGACATAGAGTACAGTGGAGAACAGTAGAGGTAGAGTATAGTAGAGTACAGTAGAGATAGAGTACAGTGGAGCACAGTAGAGATAGAGTACAGTGGAGTACAGTAGAGGTAGAGTAGAGTGGAGTACAGTAGAGATAGAGTAAAGTGGAGTACAGTAGAGGTAGAGTAGAGTGGAGTACAGTAGAGATAGAGTACAGTGGAGCACAGTAGAGGTAGAGTACAGTGGAGTACAGTAGAGATAGAGTACATTGGAGCACAGTAGAGATAGAGTACATTGGAGTACAGTAGAGGTAGAGTAGAGTGGAGTACAGTAGAGATAGAGTACAGTGGAGTAGAGTAGAGGTAGAGTAGAGTCGAGTACAGTAGAGATAGAGTACAGTGGAGCACAGTAGAGATAGAGTACAGTGGAGTACAGTAGAGATAGAGTACAGTGGAGTACAGTAGAGGTAGAGTACAGTGGAGTACAGTAGAGGTAGAGTACAGTTGAGGACAGTAGAGGTAGAGTACAGTGGAGTACAGTAGAGGTAGAGTACAGTGGAGTACAGTAGAGATAGAGTACAGTGGAGCACAGTAGAGGTAGAGTACAGTGGAGTACATTAGAGGTAGAGTACAGTGGAGTACAGTAGAGGTATTGTACAGTGGAGTAGAGTAGAGGTAGAGTACAGTGGAGTACAGTAGAGATAGAGTACTTTGGAGTACAGTAGAGATAGACTACAGTGGAGTACAGTAGAGATAGAGTACAGTGGAGCACAGTAGAGATAGAGTACAGTGGAGTACAGTAGAGGTAGAGTACAGTGGAGTACAGTAGAGATAGAGTACAGTGGAGCACAGTAGAGATAGAGTACAGTGGAGCACAGTAGAGGTAGAGTACAGTGGAGTACAGTAGAGGTAGAGTACAGTGGAGTACAGTAGAGATAGAGTACAGTGGAGCACAGTAGAGATAGAGTACAGTGGAGTACAGTAGAGGTAGAGTAGAGTGGAGTACAGTAGAGATAGAGTACAGTGGAGCACAGTAGAGGTAGAGTACAGTGGAGTACAGTAGAGATAGAGTACAGTGGAGCACAGTAGAGATAGAGTACAGTGGAGTACAGTAGAGGTAGAGTACAGTGGAGTACAGTAGAGATAGAGTACAGTGGAGCACAGTAGAGGTAGAGTACAGTGGAGTACAGTAGAGGTAGAGTACAGTGGAGTACAGTAGAGGTAGAGTACAGTGTAGTACAGTAGAGGTAGAGTACAGTGGAGAACAGTAGAGGTAGAGTATAGTAGAGTACAGTAGAGATAGAGTACAGTGGAGCACAGTAGAGATAGAGTACAGTGGAGTACAGTAGAGGTAGAGTAGAGTGGAGTACAGTAGAGATAGAGTAAAGTGGAGTACAGTAGAGGTAGAGTAGAGTGGAGTACAGTAGAGATAGAGTACAGTGGAGCACAGTAGAGGTAGAGTACAGTGGAGTACAGTAGAGATAGAGTACATTGGAGCATAGTAGAGATAGAGTACAGTGGAGTACAGTAGAGGTAGAGTAGAGTGGAGTACAGTAGAGATAGAGTACAGTGGAGTAGAGTAGAGGTAGAGTAGAGTCGAGTACAGTAGAGATAGAGTACAGTGGAGCACAGTAGAGGTAGAGTACAGTGGAGTACAGTAGAGGTAGAGTACAGTGGAGTACAGTAGAGGTAGAGTACAGTGTAGTACAGTAGAGGTAGAGTACAGTGGAGTAGAGTAGAGGTAGAGTACAGTGGAGTACAGCAGAGATAGAGTACTTTGGAGTACAGTAGAGATAGACAACAGTGGAGTACAGTAGAGATAGAGTACAGTGGAGCACAGTAGAGGTAGAGTACAGTGGAGTACAGTGGAGAACAATAGAGATAGAGTACAGTGGAGCAGAGTACAGATTGAGTACAGTAGATTACAGTAGAGGTAGAGTACAGTGGAGTACAGTAGAGATAGAGTACAGTGGAGCACAGTAGAGATAGAGTACAGTGGAGTACAGTAGAGGTAGAGTAGAGTGGAGTACAGTAGAGATAGAGTCCAGTGGAGTACAGTAGAGGTAGAGTAGAGTGGAGTACAGTAGAGATAGAGTACAGTGGAGCACAGTAGAGGTAGAGTACAGTGGAGTACAGTAGAGATAGAGTACAGTGGAGCACAGTAGAGATAGAGTACAGTGGAGTACAGTAGAGGTAGAGTAGAGTGGAGTACAGTAGAGATAGAGTACAGTGGAGTACAGTAGAGGTAGAGTAGAGTGGAGCACAGTAGAGATAGAGTACAGTGGAGCACAGTAGAGGTAGAGTACAGTGGAGTACAGTAGAGATAGAGTACAGTGGAGCACAGTAGAGGTAGAGTACAGTGGAGTACAGTAGAGATAGAGTACAGTGGAGCACAGTAGAGGTAGAGTACAGTGGAGCACAGTAGAGGTAGAGTAGAGTGGAGTACAGTAGAGATAGAGTACAGTGGAGCACAGTAGAGATAGAGTACAGCGGAGTACAGTAGAGGTAGAGTAGAGTGGAGTACAGTAGAGATATAGTACAGTGGAGCACAGTAGAGGTAGAGTACAGTGGAGTACAGTAGAGATAGAGTACAGTGGAGCACAGTAGAGATAGAGTACAGTGGAGTACAGTGGAGCACAATAGAGATAGAGTACAGTGGAGCAGAGTAGAGATTGAGTACAGTGGAGCACAGTAGAGGTAGAGTACAGTGGAGCAGAGTAGAGATAGAGTACAGTGGAGCACAGTCGAGGTAGAGTACAGTGGAGTACAATAGAGGTAGAGTACATTGGAGTGCAGTGGAGCACAGTAGAGATAGAGTACAGTGGAGCACAGTAGAGTTAGAGTACAGTGGAGTACAGTAGAGGTAGAGTACAGTGGAGTACAGTAGAGGTAGAGTACAGTGGAGTACAGTAGAGATAGAGTACAGTGGAGCACAGTAGAGATAGAGTACAGTGGAGTACAGTAGAGGTAGAGTAGAGTGGAGTACAGTAGAGATAGAGTACAGTGGAGCACAGTAGAGGTAGAGTACAGTGGAGTACAGTAGAGATAGAGTACAGCGGAGTACAGTAGAGGTAGAGTAGAGTGGAGTACAGTAGAGATATAGTACAGTGGAGCACAGTAGAGGTAGAGTACAGCGGAGTACAGTAGAGGTAGAGTAGAGTGGAGCACAGTAGAGATAGAGTACAGTGGAGCACAGTAGAGGTAGAGTAAAGTGGAGTACAGTAGAGATATAGTACAGTGGAGCACAGTAGAGATAGAGTACAGTGGAGTACAGTAGAGGTAGAGTACAGTGGAGTACAGTAGAGATAGAGTACAGTGGAGCACAGTAGAGGTAGAATACAGTGGAGCACAGTAGAGGTAGAGTACAGTGGAGTACAGTAGAGGTAGAGTACAGTGGAGCACAGTAGAGATAGAGTACAGTGGAGCACAGTAGAGGTAGAGTAGAGTGGATTACAGTAGAGATAGAGTACAGTGGAGCACAGTAGAGATAGAGTACAGCGGAGTACAGTAGAGGTAGAGTAGAGTGGAGTACAGTAGAGATATAGTACAGTAGAGCACAGTAGAGGTAGAGTACAGTGGAGTACAGTAGATATAGAGTACAGTGGAGCACAGTAGAGATAGAGTACAGTGGAGTACAGTGGACCACAATAGAGATAGAGTACAGTGGAGCAGAGTAGAGATAGAGTACAGTGGAGCACAGTAGAGGTAGAGTACAGTGGAGCAGAGTAGAGATAGAGTACAGTGGAGCACAGTCGAGGTAGAGTACAGTGGAGTACAATAGAGGTAGAGTACATTGGAGTGCAGTGGAGCACAGTAGAGATAGAGCACAGTGGAGCAAAGTAGAGATAGAGTACAGTGGAGCACAGTAGAGATAGAGTACAGTGGAGTACAGTAGAGGTAGAGTACAGTGGAGTACAGTAGAGATAGAGTACAGTGGAGTACAGTAGAGATAGAGTACAGTGGAGCACAGTAGAGGTAGAGTACAGTGGAGTACAGTAGAGGTAGAGTACATTGGAGTGCAGTGGAGCACAGTAGAGATAGTGTACAGTGGAGCACAGTAGAGATAGAGTGCAGTGGAGTACAGTAGAGTTATAGTACAGTGGAGTACAGTAGAGGTAGAGTACAGTGGAGATAGAGTACAGTGGAGCACAGTAGAGATAGAGTACAGTGGAGTACAGTAGAGACAGAGTACAGTGGAGCACAGTAGACATAGAGTACAGTGGAGAACAGTAGAGGTAGAGTATAGTAGAGTACAGTAGAGATAGAGTACAGTGGAGCACAGTAGAGATAGAGTACAGTGGAGTACAGTAGAGGTAGAGTAGAGTGGAGTACAGTAGAGATAGAGTAAAGTGGAGTACAGTAGAGGTAGAGTAGAGTGGAGTACAGTAGAGATAGAGTACAGTGGAGCACAGTAGAGGTAGAGTACAGTGGAGTACAGTAGAGATAGAGTACATTGGAGCACAGTAGAGATAGAGTACAGTGGAGTACAGTAGAGGTAGAGTAGAGTGGAGTAGAGTAGAGATAGAGTACAGTGGAGTAGAGTAGAGGTAGAGTAGAGTCGAGTACAGTAGAGATAGAGTACAGTGGAGCACAGTAGAGATAGAGTACAGTGGAGTACAGTAGAGATAGAGTACAGTGGAGTACAGTAGAGGTAGAGTACAGTGGAGTACAGTAGAGGTAGAGTACAGTTGAGGACAGTAGAGGTAGAGTACAGTGGAGTACAGTAGAGGTAGAGTACAGTGGAGTACAGTAGAGGTAGAGTACAGTGGAGTACAGTAGAGATAGAGTACAGTGGAGCACAGTAGAGGTAGAGTACAGTGGAGTACATTAGAGGTAGAGTACAGTGGAGTACAGTAGAGGTATTGTACAGTGGAGTAGAGTAGAGGTAGAGTACAGTGGAGTACAGTAGAGATAGAGTACTTTGGAGTACAGTAGAGATAGACTACAGTGGAGTACAGTAGAGATAGAGTACAGTGGAGCACAGTAGAGATAGAGTACAGTGGAGTACAGTAGAGGTAGAGTACAGTGGAGTACAGTAGAGATAGAGTACAGTGGAGCACAGTAGAGGTAGAGTACAGTGGAGCACAGTAGAGGTAGAGTACAGTGGAGTACAGTAGAGGTAGAGTACAGTGGAGTACAGTAGAGATAGAGTACAGTGGAGCACAGTAGAGATAGAGTACAGTGGAGTACAGTAGAGGTAGAGTACAGTGGAGTACAGTAGAGATAGAGTACAGTGGAGCACAGTAGAGGTAGAGTACAATGGAGTACAGTAGAGGTAGAGTACAGTGGAGTACAGTAGAGGTAGAGTACAGTGGAGTACAGTAGAGATAGAGTACAGTGGAGCACAGTAGAGATAGAGTACAGTGGAGTACAGTAGAGGTAGAGTACAGTGGAGTACAGTAGAGATAGAGTACAGTGGAGCACAGTAGAGGTAGAGTACAGTGGAGTACAGTAGAGGTAGAGTACAGTGGAGTACAGTAGAGGTAGAGTACAGTGGAGTACAGTGGAGCACAATAGAGATAGAGTACAGTGGAGCAGAGTAGAGATAGAGTACAGTAGATTACAGTAGAGGTAGAGTACAGTGGAGTACAGTAGAGATAGAGTACAGTGGAGCAAAGTAGAGATAGAGTACAGTGGAGTACAGTAGAGGTAGAGTAGAGTGGAGTACACTAGAGATAGAGTACAGTGGAGTACAGTAGAGGTAGAGTAGAGTGGAGTACAGTAGAGATAGAGTACAGTGGAGCACAGTAGAGGTAGAGTACAGTGGAGTACAGTAGAGATAGAGTACAGTGGAGCACAGTAGAGATAGAGTACAGTGGAGTACAGTAGAGGTAGAGTACAGTTGAGGACAGTAGAGGTAGAGTACAGTTGAGTACAGTAGAGGTAGAGTACAGTGGAGTACAGTAGAGATAGAGTACAGTGGAGTACAGTAGAGGTAGAGTACAGTGGAGTACAGTAGAGGTAGAGTACAGTTGAGGACAGTAGAGGTAGAGTACAGTGGAGTACAGTAGAGGTAGAGTACAGTGGAGTACAGTAGAGGTAGAGTACAGTGGAGTACAGTAGAGATAGAGTACAGTGGAGCACAGTAGAGGTAGAGTACAGTAGAGTACATTAGAGGTAGAGTACAGTGGAGTACAGTAGAGGTATTGTACAGTGGAGTAGAGTAGAGGTAGAGTACAGTGGATTACAGTAGAGATAGAGTACTTTGGAGTACAGTAGAGATAGACTACAGTGGAGTACAGTAGAGATAGAGTACAGTGGAGCACAGTAGAGATAGAGTAAAGTGGAGTACAGTAGAGGTAGAGTACAGTGGAGTACAGTAGAGATAGAGTACAGTGGAGCACAGTAGAGGTAGAGTACAGTGGAGCACAGTAGAGGTAGAGTACAGTGGAGTACAGTAGAGGTAGAGTACAGTGGAGTACAGTAGAGATAGAGTACATTGGAGCACAGTAGAGATAGAGTACAGTGGAGTACAGTAGAGGTAGAGTAGAGTGGAGTACAGTAGAGATAGAGTACAGTGGAGCACAGTAGAGGTAGAGTACAGTGGAGTACAGTAGAGATAGAGTACAGTGGAGCACAGTAGAGGTAGAGTACAGTGGAGTACAGTGGAGCACAATAGAGATAGAGTACAGTGGAGCAGAGTAGAGATAGAGTACAGTAGATTACAGTAGAGGTAGAGTACAGTGGAGTACAGTAGAGATAGAGTACAGTGGAGCAAAGTAGAGATAGAGTACAGTGGAGTACAGTAGAGGTAGAGTAGAGTGGAGTACACTAGAGATAGAGTACAGTGGAGTACAGTAGAGGTAGAGTAGAGTGGAGTACAGTAGAGATAGAGTACAGTGGAGCACAGTAGAGGTAGAGTACAGTGGAGTACAGTAGAGATAGAGTACAGTGGAGCACAGTAGAGATAGAGTACAGTGGAGTACAGTAGAGGTAGAGTACAGTTGAGGACAGTAGAGGTAGAGTACAGTTGAGTACAGTAGAGGTAGAGTACAGTGGAGTACAGTAGAGGTAGAGTACAGTGGAGTACAGTAGAGATAGAGTACAATGGAGCACAGTAGAGGTAGAGTACAGTGGAGTACAGTAGAGGTAGAGTACAGTGGAGTACAGTAGAGGTAGAGTACAGTGGAGTACAGTAGAGGTAGAGTAGAGTGGAGTACAGTAGAGATAGAGTACAGTGGAGCACATTAGAGGTAAAGTACAGTGGAGTACAGTAGAGGTAGAGTACAGTGGAGTACAGTAGAGATAGAGTACAGTGGAGCACAGTAGAGATAGAGTACAGTGGAGTACAGTAGAGGTAGTGTAGAGTGGAGTACAGTAGAGATAGAGTACAGTGGAGCACAGTAGAGGTAGAGTACAGTGGGGTAGAGTAGAGATAGAGTACAGTGGAGCACAGTAGAGATAGAGTACAGTGGAGTACAGTAGAGGTAGAGTACAGTGGAGTACAGTAGAGATAGAGTACAGTGGAGCACAGTAGAGGTAGAGTACAGTGGAGTACAGTAGAGGTAGAGTACAGTGGAGTACAGTAGAGGTAGAGTACAGTGGAGTACAGTAGAGGTAGAGTACAGTGGAGTAGAGTAGAGGTAGAGTACAGTGGAGTACAGTAGAGATAGAGTACTTTGGAGTACAGTAGAGATAGACAACAGTGGAGTACAGTAGAGTTAGAGTACAGTGGAACACAGTAGAGGTAGAGTACAGTGGAGTACAGTGGAGCACAATAGAGATAGAGTACAGTGGAGCAGAGTAGAGATAGAGTACAGTAGATTACAGTAGAGGTAGAGTACAGTGGAGTACAGTAGAGATAGAGTACAGTGGAGCACAGTAGAGATAGAGTACAGTGGAGTACAGTAGAGGTAGAGTAGAGTGGAGTACAGTAGAGATAGAGTACAGTGGAGTACAGTAGAGGTAGAGTAGAGTGGAGTACAGTAGAGATAGAGTTCAGTGGAGCACAGTAGAGGTAGAGTACAGTGGAGTACAGTAGAGATAGAGTACAGTGGAGCACAGTAGAGATAGAGTACAGTGGAGTACAGTAGAGATAGAGTACAGTGGAGTACAGTAGAGGTAGAGTACAGTGGAGTACAGTAGAGGTAGAGTACAGTGGAGCACAGTAGAGATAGAGTACAGTGGAGCACAGTAGACATAGAGTACAGTGGAGCACAGTAGAGATAGAGTACAGTGGAGCACAGTAGAGATAGAGTACAGTGGAGTACAGTAGAGGTAGAGTACAGTGGAGTACAGTAGAGATAGAGTACAGTGGAGCACAGTAGAGGTAGAGTACAGTGGAGTACAGTAGAGGTAGAGTACAGTGGAGTACAGTAGAGGTAGAGTACAGTGTAGTACAGTAGAGGTAGAGTACAGTGGAGAACAGTAGAGGTAGAGTATAGTAGAGTACAGTAGAGATAGAGTACAGTGGAGCACAGTAGAGATAGAGTACAGTGGAGTACAGTAGAGGTAGAGTAGAGTGGAGTACAGTAGAGATAGAGTAAAGTGGAGTACAGTAGAGGTAGAGTAGAGTGGAGTACAGTAGAGATAGAGTACAGTGGAGCACAGTAGAGGTAGAGTACAGTGGAGTACAGTAGAGATAGAGTACATTGGAGCATAGTAGAGATAGAGTACAGTGGAGTACAGTAGAGGTAGAGTAGAGTGGAGTACAGTAGAGATAGAGTACAGTGGAGTAGAGTAGAGGTAGAGTAGAGTCGAGTACAGTAGAGATAGAGTACAGTGGAGCACAGTAGAGGTAGAGTACAGTGGAGTACAGTAGAGGTAGAGTACAGTGGAGTACAGTAGAGGTAGAGTACAGTGTAGTACAGTAGAGGTAGAGTACAGTGGAGTAGAGTAGAGGTAGAGTACAGTGGAGTACAGCAGAGATAGAGTACTTTGGAGTACAGTAGAGATAGACAACAGTGGAGTACAGTAGAGATAGAGTACAGTGGAGCACAGTAGAGGTAGAGTACAGTGGAGTACAGTGGAGAACAATAGAGATAGAGTACAGTGGAGCAGAGTACAGATTGAGTACAGTAGATTACAGTAGAGGTAGAGTACAGTGGAGTACAGTAGAGATAGAGTACAGTGGAGCACAGTAGAGATAGAGTACAGTGGAGTACAGTAGAGGTAGAGTAGAGTGGAGTACAGTAGAGATAGAGTCCAGTGGAGTACAGTAGAGGTAGAGTAGAGTGGAGTACAGTAGAGATAGAGTACAGTGGAGCACAGTAGAGGTAGAGTACAGTGGAGTACAGTAGAGATAGAGTACAGTGGAGCACAGTAGAGATAGAGTACAGTGGAGTACAGTAGAGGTAGAGTAGAGTGGAGTACAGTAGAGATAGAGTACAGTGGAGTACAGTAGAGGTAGAGTAGAGTGGAGCACAGTAGAGATAGAGTACAGTGGAGCACAGTAGAGGTAGAGTACAGTGGAGTACAGTAGAGATAGAGTACAGTGGAGCACAGTAGAGGTAGAGTACAGTGGAGTACAGTAGAGATAGAGTACAGTGGAGCACAGTAGAGGTAGAGTACAGTGGAGCACAGTAGAGGTAGAGTAGAGTGGAGTACAGTAGAGATAGAGTACAGTGGAGCACAGTAGAGATAGAGTACAGCGGAGTACAGTAGAGGTAGAGTAGAGTGGAGTACAGTAGAGATATAGTACAGTGGAGCACAGTAGAGGTAGAGTACAGTGGAGTACAGTAGAGATAGAGTACAGTGGAGCACAGTAGAGATAGAGTACAGTGGAGTACAGTGGAGCACAATAGAGATAGAGTACAGTGGAGCAGAGTAGAGATTGAGTACAGTGGAGCACAGTAGAGGTAGAGTACAGTGGAGCAGAGTAGAGATAGAGTACAGTGGAGCACAGTCGAGGTAGAGTACAGTGGAGTACAATAGAGGTAGAGTACATTGGAGTGCAGTGGAGCACAGTAGAGATAGAGTACAGTGGAGCACAGTAGAGTTAGAGTACAGTGGAGTACAGTAGAGGTAGAGTACAGTGGAGTACAGTAGAGGTAGAGTACAGTGGAGTACAGTAGAGATAGAGTACAGTGGAGCACAGTAGAGATAGAGTACAGTGGAGTACAGTAGAGGTAGAGTAGAGTGGAGTACAGTAGAGATAGAGTACAGTGGAGCACAGTAGAGGTAGAGTACAGTGGAGTACAGTAGAGATAGAGTACAGCGGAGTACAGTAGAGGTAGAGTAGAGTGGAGTACAGTAGAGATATAGTACAGTGGAGCACAGTAGAGGTAGAGTACAGCGGAGTACAGTAGAGGTAGAGTAGAGTGGAGCACAGTAGAGATAGAGTACAGTGGAGCACAGTAGAGATAGAGTACAGTGGAGCACAGTAGAGATAGAGTAAAGTGGAGTACAGTAGAGGTAGAGTACAGTGGAGTACAGTAGAGATAGAGTACAGTGGAGCACAGTAGAGGTAGAGTACAGTGGAGCACAGTAGAGGTAGAGTACAGTGGAGTACAGTAGAGGTAGAGTACAGTGGAGTACAGTAGAGATAGAGTACATTGGAGCACAGTAGAGATAGAGTACAGTGGAGTACAGTAGAGGTAGAGTAGAGTGGAGTACAGTAGAGATAGAGTACAGTGGAGCACAGTAGAGGTAGAGTACAGTGGAGTACAGTAGAGATAGAGTACAGTGGAGCACAGTAGAGGTAGAGTACAGTGGAGTACAGTGGAGCACAATAGAGATAGAGTACAGTGGAGCAGAGTAGAGATAGAGTACAGTAGATTACAGTAGAGGTAGAGTACAGTGGAGTACAGTAGAGATAGAGTACAGTGGAGCAAAGTAGAGATAGAGTACAGTGGAGTACAGTAGAGGTAGAGTAGAGTGGAGTACACTAGAGATAGAGTACAGTGGAGTACAGTAGAGGTAGAGTAGAGTGGAGTACAGTAGAGATAGAGTACAGTGGAGCACAGTAGAGGTAGAGTACAGTGGAGTACAGTAGAGATAGAGTACAGTGGAGCACAGTAGAGATAGAGTACAGTGGAGTACAGTAGAGGTAGAGTACAGTTGAGGACAGTAGAGGTAGAGTACAGTTGAGTACAGTAGAGGTAGAGTACAGTGGAGTACAGTAGAGGTAGAGTACAGTGGAGTACAGTAGAGATAGAGTACAATGGAGCACAGTAGAGGTAGAGTACAGTGGAGTACAGTAGAGGTAGAGTACAGTGGAGTACAGTAGAGGTAGAGTACAGTGGAGTACAGTAGAGGTAGAGTAGAGTGGAGTACAGTAGAGATAGAGTACAGTGGAGCACATTAGAGGTAAAGTACAGTGGAGTACAGTAGAGGTAGAGTACAGTGGAGTACAGTAGAGATAGAGTACAGTGGAGCACAGTAGAGATAGAGTACAGTGGAGTACAGTAGAGGTAGAGTAGAGTGGAGTACAGTAGAGATAGAGTACAGTGGAGCACAGTAGAGGTAGAGTACAGTGGGGTAGAGTAGAGATAGAGTACAGTGGAGCACAGTAGAGATAGAGTACAGTGGAGTACAGTAGAGGTAGAGTACAGTGGAGTACAGTAGAGATAGAGTACAGTGGAGCACAGTAGAGGTAGAGTACAGTGGAGTACAGTAGAGGTAGAGTACAGTGGAGTACAGTAGAGGTAGAGTACAGTGGAGTACAGTAGAGGTAGAGTACAGTGGAGTAGAGTAGAGGTAGAGTACAGTGGAGTACAGTAGAGATAGAGTACTTTGGAGTACAGTAGAGATAGACAACAGTGGAGTACAGTAGAGTTAGAGTACAGTGGAACACAGTAGAGGTAGAGTACAGTGGAGTACAGTGGAGCACAATAGAGATAGAGTACAGTGGAGCAGAGTAGAGATAGAGTACAGTAGATTACAGTAGAGGTAGAGTACAGTGGAGTACAGTAGAGATAGAGTACAGTGGAGCACAGTAGAGATAGAGTACAGTGGAGTACAGTAGAGGTAGAGTAGAGTGGAGTACAGTAGAGATAGAGTACAGTGGAGTACAGTAGAGGTAGAGTAGAGTGGAGTACAGTAGAGATAGAGTTCAGTGGAGCACAGTAGAGGTAGAGTACAGTGGAGTACAGTAGAGATAGAGTACAGTGGAGCACAGTAGAGATAGAGTACAGTGGAGTACAGTAGAGATAGAGTACAGTGGAGTACAGTAGAGGTAGAGTACAGTGGAGTACAGTAGAGGTAGAGTACAGTGGAGCACAGTAGAGATAGAGTACAGTGGAGCACAGTAGACATAGAGTACAGTGGAGCACAGTAGAGATAGAGTACAGTGGAGCACAGTAGAGATAGAGTACAGTGGAGTACAGTAGAGGTAGAGTACAGTGGAGTACAGTAGAGATAGAGTACAGTGGAGCACAGTAGAGGTAGAGTACAGTGGAGTACAGTAGAGGTAGAGTACAGTGGAGTACAGTAGAGGTAGAGTACAGTGTAGTACAGTAGAGGTAGAGTACAGTGGAGAACAGTAGAGGTAGAGTATAGTAGAGTACAGTAGAGATAGAGTACAGTGGAGCACAGTAGAGATAGAGTACAGTGGAGTACAGTAGAGGTAGAGTAGAGTGGAGTACAGTAGAGATAGAGTAAAGTGGAGTACAGTAGAGGTAGAGTAGAGTGGAGTACAGTAGAGATAGAGTACAGTGGAGCACAGTAGAGGTAGAGTACAGTGGAGTACAGTAGAGATAGAGTACATTGGAGCATAGTAGAGATAGAGTACAGTGGAGTACAGTAGAGGTAGAGTAGAGTGGAGTACAGTAGAGATAGAGTACAGTGGAGTAGAGTAGAGGTAGAGTAGAGTCGAGTACAGTAGAGATAGAGTACAGTGGAGCACAGTAGAGGTAGAGTACAGTGGAGTACAGTAGAGGTAGAGTACAGTGGAGTACAGTAGAGGTAGAGTACAGTGTAGTACAGTAGAGGTAGAGTACAGTGGAGTAGAGTAGAGGTAGAGTACAGTGGAGTACAGCAGAGATAGAGTACTTTGGAGTACAGTAGAGATAGACAACAGTGGAGTACAGTAGAGATAGAGTACAGTGGAGCACAGTAGAGGTAGAGTACAGTGGAGTACAGTGGAGAACAATAGAGATAGAGTACAGTGGAGCAGAGTACAGATTGAGTACAGTAGATTACAGTAGAGGTAGAGTACAGTGGAGTACAGTAGAGATAGAGTACAGTGGAGCACAGTAGAGATAGAGTACAGTGGAGTACAGTAGAGGTAGAGTAGAGTGGAGTACAGTAGAGATAGAGTAGAGTGGAGTACAGTAGAGATAGAGTACAGTGGAGCACAGTAGAGGTAGAGTACAGTGGAGTACAGTAGAGATAGAGTACATTGGAGCATAGTAGAGATAGAGTACAGTGGAGTACAGTAGAGGTAGAGTAGAGTGGAGTACAGTAGAGATAGAGTACAGTGGAGTAGAGTAGAGGTAGAGTAGAGTCGAGTACAGTAGAGATAGAGTACAGTGGAGCACAGTAGAGGTAGAGTACAGTGGAGTACAGTAGAGGTAGAGTACAGTGGAGTACAGTAGAGGTAGAGTACAGTGTAGTACAGTAGAGGTAGAGTACAGTGGAGTAGAGTAGAGGTAGAGTACAGTGGAGTACAGCAGAGATAGAGTACTTTGGAGTACAGTAGAGATAGACAACAGTGGAGTACAGTAGAGATAGAGTACAGTGGAGCACAGTAGAGGTAGAGTACAGTGGAGTACAGTGGAGAACAATAGAGATAGAGTACAGTGGAGCAGAGTACAGATTGAGTACAGTAGATTACAGTAGAGGTAGAGTACAGTGGAGTAGAGTAGAGGTAGAGTAGAGTCGAGTACAGTAGAGATAGAGTACAGTGGAGCACAGTAGAGGTAGAGTACAGTGGAGTACAGTAGAGGTAGAGTACAGTGGAGTACAGTAGAGGTAGAGTACAGTGTAGTACAGTAGAGGTAGAGTACAGTGGAGTAGAGTAGAGGTAGAGTACAGTGGAGTACAGCAGAGATAGAGTACTTTGGAGTACAGTAGAGATAGACAACAGTGGAGTACAGTAGAGATAGAGTACAGTGGAGCACAGTAGAGGTAGAGTACAGTGGAGTACAGTGGAGAACAATAGAGATAGAGTACAGTGGAGCAGAGTACAGATTGAGTACAGTAGATTACAGTAGAGGTAGAGTACAGTGGAGTACAGTAGAGATAGAGTACAGTGGAGCACAGTAGAGATAGAGTACAGTGGAGTACAGTAGAGGTAGAGTAGAGTGGAGTACAGTAGAGATAGAGTCCAGTGGAGTACAGTAGAGGTAGAGTAGAGTGGAGTACAGTAGAGATAGAGTACAGTGGAGCACAGTAGAGGTAGAGTACAGTGGAGTACAGTAGAGATAGAGTACAGTGGAGCACAGTAGAGATAGAGTACAGTGGAGTACAGTAGAGGTAGAGTAGAGTGGAGTACAGTAGAGATAGAGTACAGTGGAGTACAGTAGAGGTAGAGTAGAGTGGAGCACAGTAGAGATAGAGTACAGTGGAGCACAGTAGAGGTAGAGTACAGTGGAGTACAGTAGAGATAGAGTACAGTGGAGCACAGTAGAGGTAGAGTACAGTGGAGTACAGTAGAGATAGAGTACAGTGGAGCACAGTAGAGGTAGAGTACAGTGGAGCACAGTAGAGGTAGAGTAGAGTGGAGTACAGTAGAGATAGAGTACAGTGGAGCACAGTAGAGATAGAGTACAGCGGAGTACAGTAGAGGTAGAGTAGAGTGGAGTACAGTAGAGATATAGTACAGTGGAGCACAGTAGAGGTAGAGTACAGTGGAGTACAGTAGAGATAGAGTACAGTGGAGCACAGTAGAGATAGAGTACAGTGGAGTACAGTGGAGCACAATAGAGATAGAGTACAGTGGAGCAGAGTAGAGATTGAGTACAGTGGAGCACAGTAGAGGTAGAGTACAGTGGAGCAGAGTAGAGATAGAGTACAGTGGAGCACAGTCGAGGTAGAGTACAGTGGAGTACAATAGAGGTAGAGTACATTGGAGTGCAGTGGAGCACAGTAGAGATAGAGTACAGTGGAGCACAGTAGAGTTAGAGTACAGTGGAGTACAGTAGAGGTAGAGTACAGTGGAGTACAGTAGAGGTAGAGTACAGTGGAGTACAGTAGAGATAGAGTACAGTGGAGCACAGTAGAGATAGAGTACAGTGGAGTACAGTAGAGGTAGAGTAGAGTGGAGTACAGTAGAGATAGAGTACAGTGGAGCACAGTAGAGGTAGAGTACAGTGGAGTACAGTAGAGATAGAGTACAGCGGAGTACAGTAGAGGTAGAGTAGAGTGGAGTACAGTAGAGATATAGTACAGTGGAGCACAGTAGAGGTAGAGTACAGCGGAGTACAGTAGAGGTAGAGTAGAGTGGAGCACAGTAGAGATAGAGTACAGTGGAGCACAGTAGAGATAGAGTACAGTGGAGCACAGTAGAGATAGAGTAAAGTGGAGTACAGTAGAGGTAGAGTACAGTGGAGTACAGTAGAGATAGAGTACAGTGGAGCACAGTAGAGGTAGAGTACAGTGGAGCACAGTAGAGGTAGAGTACAGTGGAGTACAGTAGAGGTAGAGTACAGTGGAGTACAGTAGAGATAGAGTACATTGGAGCACAGTAGAGATAGAGTACAGTGGAGTACAGTAGAGGTAGAGTAGAGTGGAGTACAGTAGAGATAGAGTACAGTGGAGCACAGTAGAGGTAGAGTACAGTGGAGTACAGTAGAGATAGAGTACAGTGGAGCACAGTAGAGGTAGAGTACAGTGGAGTACAGTGGAGCACAATAGAGATAGAGTACAGTGGAGCAGAGTAGAGATAGAGTACAGTAGATTACAGTAGAGGTAGAGTACAGTGGAGTACAGTAGAGATAGAGTACAGTGGAGCAAAGTAGAGATAGAGTACAGTGGAGTACAGTAGAGGTAGAGTAGAGTGGAGTACACTAGAGATAGAGTACAGTGGAGTACAGTAGAGGTAGAGTAGAGTGGAGTACAGTAGAGATAGAGTACAGTGGAGCACAGTAGAGGTAGAGTACAGTGGAGTACAGTAGAGATAGAGTACAGTGGAGCACAGTAGAGATAGAGTACAGTGGAGTACAGTAGAGGTAGAGTACAGTTGAGGACAGTAGAGGTAGAGTACAGTTGAGTACAGTAGAGGTAGAGTACAGTGGAGTACAGTAGAGGTAGAGTACAGTGGAGTACAGTAGAGATAGAGTACAATGGAGCACAGTAGAGGTAGAGTACAGTGGAGTACAGTAGAGGTAGAGTACAGTGGAGTACAGTAGAGGTAGAGTACAGTGGAGTACAGTAGAGGTAGAGTAGAGTGGAGTACAGTAGAGATAGAGTACAGTGGAGCACATTAGAGGTAAAGTACAGTGGAGTACAGTAGAGGTAGAGTACAGTGGAGTACAGTAGAGATAGAGTACAGTGGAGCACAGTAGAGATAGAGTACAGTGGAGTACAGTAGAGGTAGAGTAGAGTGGAGTACAGTAGAGATAGAGTACAGTGGAGCACAGTAGAGGTAGAGTACAGTGGGGTAGAGTAGAGATAGAGTACAGTGGAGCACAGTAGAGATAGAGTACAGTGGAGTACAGTAGAGGTAGAGTACAGTGGAGTACAGTAGAGATAGAGTACAGTGGAGCACAGTAGAGGTAGAGTACAGTGGAGTACAGTAGAGGTAGAGTACAGTGGAGTACAGTAGAGGTAGAGTACAGTGGAGTACAGTAGAGGTAGAGTACAGTGGAGTAGAGTAGAGGTAGAGTACAGTGGAGTACAGTAGAGATAGAGTACTTTGGAGTACAGTAGAGATAGACAACAGTGGAGTACAGTAGAGTTAGAGTACAGTGGAACACAGTAGAGGTAGAGTACAGTGGAGTACAGTGGAGCACAATAGAGATAGAGTACAGTGGAGCAGAGTAGAGATAGAGTACAGTAGATTACAGTAGAGGTAGAGTACAGTGGAGTACAGTAGAGATAGAGTACAGTGGAGCACAGTAGAGATAGAGTACAGTGGAGTACAGTAGAGGTAGAGTAGAGTGGAGTACAGTAGAGATAGAGTACAGTGGAGTACAGTAGAGGTAGAGTAGAGTGGAGTACAGTAGAGATAGAGTTCAGTGGAGCACAGTAGAGGTAGAGTACAGTGGAGTACAGTAGAGATAGAGTACAGTGGAGCACAGTAGAGATAGAGTACAGTGGAGTACAGTAGAGATAGAGTACAGTGGAGTACAGTAGAGGTAGAGTACAGTGGAGTACAGTAGAGGTAGAGTACAGTGGAGCACAGTAGAGATAGAGTACAGTGGAGCACAGTAGACATAGAGTACAGTGGAGCACAGTAGAGATAGAGTACAGTGGAGCACAGTAGAGATAGAGTACAGTGGAGTACAGTAGAGGTAGAGTACAGTGGAGTACAGTAGAGATAGAGTACAGTGGAGCACAGTAGAGGTAGAGTACAGTGGAGTACAGTAGAGGTAGAGTACAGTGGAGTACAGTAGAGGTAGAGTACAGTGTAGTACAGTAGAGGTAGAGTACAGTGGAGAACAGTAGAGGTAGAGTATAGTAGAGTACAGTAGAGATAGAGTACAGTGGAGCACAGTAGAGATAGAGTACAGTGGAGTACAGTAGAGGTAGAGTAGAGTGGAGTACAGTAGAGATAGAGTAAAGTGGAGTACAGTAGAGGTAGAGTAGAGTGGAGTACAGTAGAGATAGAGTACAGTGGAGCACAGTAGAGGTAGAGTACAGTGGAGTACAGTAGAGATAGAGTACATTGGAGCATAGTAGAGATAGAGTACAGTGGAGTACAGTAGAGGTAGAGTAGAGTGGAGTACAGTAGAGATAGAGTACAGTGGAGTAGAGTAGAGGTAGAGTAGAGTCGAGTACAGTAGAGATAGAGTACAGTGGAGCACAGTAGAGGTAGAGTACAGTGGAGTACAGTAGAGGTAGAGTACAGTGGAGTACAGTAGAGGTAGAGTACAGTGTAGTACAGTAGAGGTAGAGTACAGTGGAGTAGAGTAGAGGTAGAGTACAGTGGAGTACAGCAGAGATAGAGTACTTTGGAGTACAGTAGAGATAGACAACAGTGGAGTACAGTAGAGATAGAGTACAGTGGAGCACAGTAGAGGTAGAGTACAGTGGAGTACAGTGGAGAACAATAGAGATAGAGTACAGTGGAGCAGAGTACAGATTGAGTACAGTAGATTACAGTAGAGGTAGAGTACAGTGGAGTACAGTAGAGATAGAGTACAGTGGAGCACAGTAGAGATAGAGTACAGTGGAGTACAGTAGAGGTAGAGTAGAGTGGAGTACAGTAGAGATAGAGTCCAGTGGAGTACAGTAGAGGTAGAGTAGAGTGGAGTACAGTAGAGATAGAGTACAGTGGAGCACAGTAGAGGTAGAGTACAGTGGAGTACAGTAGAGATAGAGTACAGTGGAGCACAGTAGAGATAGAGTACAGTGGAGTACAGTAGAGGTAGAGTAGAGTGGAGTACAGTAGAGATAGAGTACAGTGGAGTACAGTAGAGGTAGAGTAGAGTGGAGCACAGTAGAGATAGAGTACAGTGGAGCACAGTAGAGGTAGAGTACAGTGGAGTACAGTAGAGATAGAGTACAGTGGAGCACAGTAGAGGTAGAGTACAGTGGAGTACAGTAGAGATAGAGTACAGTGGAGCACAGTAGAGGTAGAGTACAGTGGAGCACAGTAGAGGTAGAGTAGAGTGGAGTACAGTAGAGATAGAGTACAGTGGAGCACAGTAGAGATAGAGTACAGCGGAGTACAGTAGAGGTAGAGTAGAGTGGAGTACAGTAGAGATATAGTACAGTGGAGCACAGTAGAGGTAGAGTACAGTGGAGTACAGTAGAGATAGAGTACAGTGGAGCACAGTAGAGATAGAGTACAGTGGAGTACAGTGGAGCACAATAGAGATAGAGTACAGTGGAGCAGAGTAGAGATTGAGTACAGTGGAGCACAGTAGAGGTAGAGTACAGTGGAGCAGAGTAGAGATAGAGTACAGTGGAGCACAGTCGAGGTAGAGTACAGTGGAGTACAATAGAGGTAGAGTACATTGGAGTGCAGTGGAGCACAGTAGAGATAGAGTACAGTGGAGCACAGTAGAGTTAGAGTACAGTGGAGTACAGTAGAGGTAGAGTACAGTGGAGTACAGTAGAGGTAGAGTACAGTGGAGTACAGTAGAGATAGAGTACAGTGGAGCACAGTAGAGATAGAGTACAGTGGAGTACAGTAGAGGTAGAGTAGAGTGGAGTACAGTAGAGATAGAGTACAGTGGAGCACAGTAGAGGTAGAGTACAGTGGAGTACAGTAGAGATAGAGTACAGCGGAGTACAGTAGAGGTAGAGTAGAGTGGAGTACAGTAGAGATATAGTACAGTGGAGCACAGTAGAGGTAGAGTACAGCGGAGTACAGTAGAGGTAGAGTAGAGTGGAGCACAGTAGAGATAGAGTACAGTGGAGCACAGTAGAGGTAGAGTAAAGTGGAGTACAGTAGAGATATAGTACAGTGGAGCACAGTAGAGATAGAGTACAGTGGAGTACAGTAGAGGTAGAGTACAGTGGAGTACAGTAGAGATAGAGTACAGTGGAGCACAGTAGAGGTAGAATACAGTGGAGCACAGTAGAGGTAGAGTACAGTGGAGTACAGTAGAGGTAGAGTACAGTGGAGCACAGTAGAGATAGAGTACAGTGGAGCACAGTAGAGGTAGAGTAGAGTGGATTACAGTAGAGATAGAGTACAGTGGAGCACAGTAGAGATAGAGTACAGCGGAGTACAGTAGAGGTAGAGTAGAGTGGAGTACAGTAGAGATATAGTACAGTAGAGCACAGTAGAGGTAGAGTACAGTGGAGTACAGTAGATATAGAGTACAGTGGAGCACAGTAGAGATAGAGTACAGTGGAGTACAGTGGAGCACAATAGAGATAGAGTACAGTGGAGCAGAGTAGAGATAGAGTACAGTGGAGCACAGTAGAGGTAGAGTACAGTGGAGCAGAGTAGAGATAGAGTACAGTGGAGCACAGTCGAGGTAGAGTACAGTGGAGTACAATAGAGGTAGAGTACATTGGAGTGCAGTGGAGCACAGTAGAGATAGAGCACAGTGGAGCAAAGTAGAGATAGAGTACAGTGGAGCACAGTAGAGATAGAGTACAGTGGAGTACAGTAGAGGTAGAGTACAGTGGAGTACAGTAGAGATAGAGTACAGTGGAGTACAGTAGAGATAGAGTACAGTGGAGCACAGTAGAGGTAGAGTACAGTGGAGTACAGTAGAGGTAGAGTACATTGGAGTGCAGTGGAGCACAGTAGAGATAGTGTACAGTGGAGCACAGTAGAGATAGAGTGCAGTGGAGTACAGTAGAGTTATAGTACAGTGGAGTACAGTAGAGGTAGAGTACAGTGGAGATAGAGTACAGTGGAGCACAGTATAGATAGAGTACAGTGGAGTACAGTAGAGACAGAGTACAGTGGAGCACAGTAGACATAGAGTACAGTGGAGAACAGTAGAGGTAGAGTATAGTAGAGTACAGTAGAGATAGAGTACAGTGGAGCACAGTAGAGATAGAGTACAGTGGAGTACAGTAGAGGTAGAGTAGAGTGGAGTACAGTAGAGATAGAGTAAAGTGGAGTACAGTAGAGGTAGAGTAGAGTGGAGTACAGTAGAGATAGAGTACAGTGGAGCACAGTAGAGGTAGAGTACAGTGGAGTACAGTAGAGATAGAGTACATTGGAGCACAGTAGAGATAGAGTACAGTGGAGTACAGTAGAGGTAGAGTAGAGTGGAGTAGAGTAGAGATAGAGTACAGTGGAGTAGAGTAGAGGTAGAGTAGAGTCGAGTACAGTAGAGATAGAGTACAGTGGAGCACAGTAGAGATAGAGTACAGTGGAGTACAGTAGAGATAGAGTACAGTGGAGTACAGTAGAGGTAGAGTACAGTGGAGTACAGTAGAGGTAGAGTACAGTTGAGGACAGTAGAGGTAGAGTACAGTGGAGTACAGTAGAGGTAGAGTACAGTGGAGTACAGTAGAGGTAGAGTACAGTGGAGTACAGTAGAGATAGAGTACAGTGGAGCACAGTAGAGGTAGAGTACAGTGGAGTACATTAGAGGTAGAGTACAGTGGAGTACAGTAGAGGTATTGTACAGTGGAGTAGAGTAGAGGTAGAGTACAGTGGAGTACAGTAGAGATAGAGTACTTTGGAGTACAGTAGAGATAGACTACAGTGGAGTACAGTAGAGATAGAGTACAGTGGAGCACAGTAGAGATAGAGTACAGTGGAGTACAGTAGAGGTAGAGTACAGTGGAGTACAGTAGAGATAGAGTACAGTGGAGCACAGTAGAGGTAGAGTACAGTGGAGCACAGTAGAGGTAGAGTACAGTGGAGTACAGTAGAGGTAGAGTACAGTGGAGTACAGTAGAGATAGAGTACAGTGGAGCACAGTAGAGATGGAGTACAGTGGAGTACAGTAGAGGTAGAGTACAGTGGAGTACAGTAGAGATAGAGTACAGTGGAGCACAGTAGAGGTAGAGTACAATGGAGTACAGTAGAGGTAGAGTACAGTGGAGTACAGTAGAGGTAGAGTACAGTGGAGTACAGTAGAGATAGAGTACAGTGGAGCACAGTAGAGATAGAGTACAGTGGAGTACAGTAGAGGTAGAGTACAGTGGAGTACAGTAGAGATAGAGTACAGTGGAGCACAGTAGAGGTAGAGTACAGTGGAGTACAGTAGAGGTAGAGTACAGTGGAGTACAGTAGAGGTAGAGTACAGTGGAGTACAGTGGAGCACAATAGAGATAGAGTACAGTGGAGCAGAGTAGAGATAGAGTACAGTAGATTACAGTAGAGGTAGAGTACAGTGGAGTACAGTAGAGATAGAGTACAGTGGAGCAAAGTAGAGATAGAGTACAGTGGAGTACAGTAGAGGTAGAGTAGAGTGGAGTACACTAGAGATAGAGTACAGTGGAGTACAGTAGAGGTAGAGTAGAGTGGAGTACAGTAGAGATAGAGTACAGTGGAGCACAGTAGAGGTAGAGTACAGTGGAGTACAGTAGAGATAGAGTACAGTGGAGCACAGTAGAGATAGAGTACAGTGGAGTACAGTAGAGGTAGAGTACAGTTGAGGACAGTAGAGGTAGAGTACAGTTGAGTACAGTAGAGGTAGAGTACAGTGGAGTACAGTAGAGATAGAGTACAGTGGAGTACAGTAGAGGTAGAGTACAGTGGAGTACAGTAGAGGTAGAGTACAGTTGAGGACAGTAGAGGTAGAGTACAGTGGAGTACAGTAGAGGTAGAGTACAGTGGAGTACAGTAGAGGTAGAGTACAGTGGAGTACAGTAGAGATAGAGTACAGTGGAGCACAGTAGAGGTAGAGTACAGTAGAGTACATTAGAGGTAGAGTACAGTGGAGTACAGTAGAGGTATTGTACAGTGGAGTAGAGTAGAGGTAGAGTACAGTGGATTACAGTAGAGATAGAGTACTTTGGAGTACAGTAGAGATAGACTACAGTGGAGTACAGTAGAGATAGAGTACAGTGGAGCACAGTAGAGATAGAGTAAAGTGGAGTACAGTAGAGGTAGAGTACAGTGGAGTACAGTAGAGATAGAGTACAGTGGAGCACAGTAGAGGTAGAGTACAGTGGAGCACAGTAGAGGTAGAGTACAGTGGAGTACAGTAGAGGTAGAGTACAGTGGAGTACAGTAGAGATAGAGTACATTGGAGCACAGTAGAGATAGAGTACAGTGGAGTACAGTAGAGGTAGAGTAGAGTGGAGTACAGTAGAGATAGAGTACAGTGGAGCACAGTAGAGGTAGAGTACAGTGGAGTACAGTAGAGATAGAGTACAGTGGAGCACAGTAGAGGTAGAGTACAGTGGAGTACAGTGGAGCACAATAGAGATAGAGTACAGTGGAGCAGAGTAGAGATAGAGTACAGTAGATTACAGTAGAGGTAGAGTACAGTGGAGTACAGTAGAGATAGAGTACAGTGGAGCAAAGTAGAGATAGAGTACAGTGGAGTACAGTAGAGGTAGAGTAGAGTGGAGTACACTAGAGATAGAGTACAGTGGAGTACAGTAGAGGTAGAGTAGAGTGGAGTACAGTAGAGATAGAGTACAGTGGAGCACAGTAGAGGTAGAGTACAGTGGAGTACAGTAGAGATAGAGTACAGTGGAGCACAGTAGAGATAGAGTACAGTGGAGTACAGTAGAGGTAGAGTACAGTTGAGGACAGTAGAGGTAGAGTACAGTTGAGTACAGTAGAGGTAGAGTACAGTGGAGTACAGTAGAGGTAGAGTACAGTGGAGTACAGTAGAGATAGAGTACAATGGAGCACAGTAGAGGTAGAGTACAGTGGAGTACAGTAGAGGTAGAGTACAGTGGAGTACAGTAGAGGTAGAGTACAGTGGAGTACAGTAGAGGTAGAGTAGAGTGGAGTACAGTAGAGATAGAGTACAGTGGAGCACATTAGAGGTAAAGTACAGTGGAGTACAGTAGAGGTAGAGTACAGTGGAGTACAGTAGAGATAGAGTACAGTGGAGCACAGTAGAGATAGAGTACAGTGGAGTACAGTAGAGGTAGAGTAGAGTGGAGTACAGTAGAGATAGAGTACAGTGGAGCACAGTAGAGGTAGAGTACAGTGGGGTAGAGTAGAGATAGAGTACAGTGGAGCACAGTAGAGATAGAGTACAGTGGAGTACAGTAGAGGTAGAGTACAGTGGAGTACAGTAGAGATAGAGTACAGTGGAGCACAGTAGAGGTAGAGTACAGTGGAGTACAGTAGAGGTAGAGTACAGTGGAGTACAGTAGAGGTAGAGTACAGTGGAGTACAGTAGAGGTAGAGTACAGTGGAGTAGAGTAGAGGTAGAGTACAGTGGAGTACAGTAGAGATAGAGTACTTTGGAGTACAGTAGAGATAGACAACAGTGGAGTACAGTAGAGTTAGAGTACAGTGGAACACAGTAGAGGTAGAGTACAGTGGAGTACAGTGGAGCACAATAGAGATAGAGTACAGTGGAGCAGAGTAGAGATAGAGTACAGTAGATTACAGTAGAGGTAGAGTACAGTGGAGTACAGTAGAGATAGAGTACAGTGGAGCACAGTAGAGATAGAGTACAGTGGAGTACAGTAGAGGTAGAGTAGAGTGGAGTACAGTAGAGATAGAGTACAGTGGAGTACAGTAGAGGTAGAGTAGAGTGGAGTACAGTAGAGATAGAGTTCAGTGGAGCACAGTAGAGGTAGAGTACAGTGGAGTACAGTAGAGATAGAGTACAGTGGAGCACAGTAGAGATAGAGTACAGTGGAGTGCAGTAGAGATAGAGTACAGTGGAGTACAGTAGAGGTAGAGTAGAGTGGAGTACAGTAGAGATAGAGTACAGTGGAGCACAGTAGAGATAGAGTACAGTGGAGTACAGTAGAAATAGAGTACAGTGGAGCACAGTAGAGATAGAGTACAGTGGAGTACAGTAGAGGTAGAGTACAGTGGAGTACAGTAGAGATAGAGTACAGTGGAGCACAGTAGAGGTAGAGTACAGTGGAGTACAGTAGAGGTAGAGTACAGTGGAGTACAGTAGAGGTAGAGTATAGTGGAGTACAGTAGAGGTAGAGTACAGTGGAGTAGAGTAGAGGTAGAGTACAGTGGAGTACAGTAGATATAGAGTACTTTGGAGTACAGTAGAGATAGACAACAGTGGAGTACAGTAGAGATAGAGTACAGTGGAACACAGTAGAGGTAGAGTACAGTGGAGTACAGTAGAGATAGAGTACAGTGGAGCACAGTAGAGATAGAGTACAGTGGAGTACAGTAGAGGTAGAGTAGAGTGGAGTACAGTAGAGATAGAGTACAGTGGAGTACAGTAGAGGTAGAGTAGAGTGGAGCACAGTAGAGATAGAGTACAGTGGAGCACAGTAGAGGTAGAGTACAGTGGAGTACAGTAGAGATAGAGTACAGTGGAGCACAGTAGAGGTAGAGTACAGTGGAGTACAGTAGAGATAGAGTACAGTGGAGCACAGTAGAGGTAGAGTACAGTGGAGCACAGTAGAGGTAGAGTAGAGTGGAGTACAGTAGAGATAGAGTACAGTGGAGCACAGTAGAGATAGAGTACAGCGGAGTACAGTAGAGGTAGAGTAGAGTGGAGTACAGTAGAGATATAGTACAGTGGAGCACAGTAGAGGTAGAGTACAGTGGAGTACAGTAGAGATAGAGTACAGTGGAGCACAGTAGAGATAGAGTACAGTGGAGTACAGTGGAGCACAATAGAGATAGAGTACAGTGGAGCAGAGTAGAGATTGAGTACAGTGGAGCACAGTAGAGGTAGAGTACAGTGGAGCAGAGTAGAGATAGAGTACAGTGGAGCACAGTCGAGGTAGAGTACAGTGGAGTACAATAGAGGTAGAGTACATTGGAGTGCAGTGGAGCACAGTAGAGATAGAGTACAGTGGAGCACAGTAGAGTTAGAGTACAGTGGAGTACAGTAGAGGTAGAGTACAGTGGAGTACAGTAGAGGTAGAGTACAGTGGAGTACAGTAGAGATAGAGTACAGTGGAGCACAGTAGAGATAGAGTACAGTGGAGTACAGTAGAGGTAGAGTAGAGTGGAGTACAGTAGAGATAGAGTACAGTGGAGCACAGTAGAGGTAGAGTACAGTGGAGTACAGTAGAGATAGAGTACAGCGGAGTACAGTAGAGGTAGAGTAGAGTGGAGTACAGTAGAGATATAGTACAGTGGAGCACAGTAGAGGTAGAGTACAGCGGAGTACAGTAGAGGTAGAGTAGAGTGGAGCACAGTAGAGATAGAGTACAGTGGAGCACAGTAGAGGTAGAGTAAAGTGGAGTACAGTAGAGATATAGTACAGTGGAGCACAGTAGAGATAGAGTACAGTGGAGTACAGTAGAGGTAGAGTACAGTGGAGTACAGTAGAGATAGAGTACAGTGGAGCACAGTAGAGGTAGAATACAGTGGAGCACAGTAGAGGTAGAGTACAGTGGAGTACAGTAGAGGTAGAGTACAGTGGAGCACAGTAGAGATAGAGTACAGTGGAGCACAGTAGAGGTAGAGTAGAGTGGATTACAGTAGAGATAGAGTACAGTGGAGCACAGTAGAGATAGAGTACAGCGGAGTACAGTAGAGGTAGAGTAGAGTGGAGTACAGTAGAGATATAGTACAGTAGAGCACAGTAGAGGTAGAGTACAGTGGAGTACAGTAGATATAGAGTACAGTGGAGCACAGTAGAGGTAGAGTACAGTGGAGTACAGTAGAGGTAGAGTACAGTTGAGGACAGTAGAGGTAGAGTACAGTGGAGTACAGTAGAGGTAGAGTACAGTGGAGTACAGTAGAGGTAGAGTACAGTGGAGTACAGTAGAGATAGAGTACAGTGGAGCACAGTAGAGGTAGAGTACAGTGGAGTACAGTAGAGGTAGAGTACAGTGGAGTACAGTAGAGGTAGAGTACAGTGGAGTACAGTAGAGGTAGAGTAGAGTGGAGTACAGTAGAGATAGAGTACAGTGGAGCACAGTAGAGGTAGAGTACAGTGGAGTACAGTAGAGATAGAGTACAGTGGAGCACAGTAGAGGTAGAGTAGAGTGGAGTACAGTAGAGATAGAGTACAGTGGAGTACAGTAGAGGTAGAGTAGAGTGGAGTACAGTAGAGATAGAGTACAGTGGAGCACAGTAGAGGTAGAGTACAGTGGAGTACAGTAGAGATAGAGTACAGTGGAGCACAGTAGAGATAGAGTACAGTGGAGTACAGTAGAGGTAGAGTACAGTGGAGTACAGTAGAGATAGAGTACAGTGGAGCACAGTAGAGGTAGAGTACAGTGGAGTACAGTAGAGGTAGAGTACAGTTGAGGACAGTAGAGGTAGAGTACAGTGGAGTACAGTAGAGGTAGAGTACAGTGGAGTACAGTAGAGATAGAGTACAGTGGAGCACAGTAGAGATAGAGTACAGTGGAGCACAGTAGAGGTAGAGTAGAGTGGAGTACAGTAGAGATAGAGTACAGAGGAGCACAGTAGAGATAGAGTACAGCGGAGTACAGTAGAGGTAGAGTAGAGTGGAGTACAATAGAGATAGAGTACAGTGGAGCAGAGTAGAGGTAGAGTACAGTGGAGTACAGTAGAGATAGAGTACAGTGGAGCACAGTAGAGGTAGAGTACAGTGGAGCACAGTAGAGGTAGACTACAGTGGAGTACAGTAGAGGTAGAGTAATGTGGAGTACAGTAGAGATAGAGTACAGTGGAGCACAGTAGAGATAGAGTACAGTGGAGCATAGTAGAGGTAGAGTAGAGTGGAGTACAGTAGAGATAGAGTACAGTGGAGCACAGTAGAGATAGAGTACAGCAGAGTACAGTAGAGGTAGAGTAGAGTGGAGTACAGTAGAGATATAGTACAGTGGAGCACAGTAGAGGTAGAGTACAGTGGAGTACAGTAGAGGTAGAGTACAGTGGAGTACAGTAGAGGTAGAGTACAGTGGAGTACAGTAGAGGTAGAGTACAGTGGAGCACAGTAGAGGTAGAGTACAGTGGAGTACAGTAGAGATAGAGTACAGTGGAGCACAGTAGAGATAGAGTACAGTGGAGTACAGTAGAGGTAGAGTACAGTGGAGTACAGTAGAGATAGAGTACAGTGGAGCACAGTAGAGGTAGAGTACAGTGGAGTACAGTAGAGGTAGAGTACAGTTGAGGACAGTAGAGGTAGAGTAATGTGGAGTACAGTAGAGATAGAGTACAGTGGAGCACAGTAGAGATAGAGTACAGTGGAGCATAGTAGAGGTAGAGTAGAGTGGAGTACAGTAGAGATAGAGTACAGTGGAGCACAGTAGAGATAGAGTACAGCAGAGTACAGTAGAGGTAGAGTAGAGTGGAGTACAGTAGAGATATAGTACAGTGGAGCACAGTAGAGGTAGAGTACAGTGGAGTACAGTAGAGGTAGAGTACAGTGGAGTACAGTAGAGGTAGAGTACAGTGGAGTACAGTAGAGGTAGAGTACAGTGGAGCACAGTAGAGGTAGAGTACAGTGGAGTACAGTAGAGATAGAGTACAGTGGAGCACAGTAGAGATAGAGTACAGTGGAGTACAGTAGAGGTAGAGTACAGTGGAGTACAGTAGAGATAGAGTACAGTGGAGCACAGTAGAGGTAGAGTACAGTGGAGTACAGTAGAGGTAGAGTACAGTTGAGGACAGTAGAGGTAGAGTACAGTGGAGTACAGTAGAGGTAGAGTACAGTGGAGTACAGTAGAGGTAGAGTACAGTGGAGTACAGTAGAGATAGAGTACAGTGGAGCACAGTAGAGGTAGAGTACAGTGGAGTACAGTAGAGGTAGAGTAGAGTGGAGTACAGTAGAGATAGAGTACAGTGGAGTACAGTAGAGGTAGAGTAGAGTGGAGTACAGTAGAGATAGAGTACAGTGGAGCACAGTAGAGGTAGAGTACAGTGGAGTACAGTAGAGATAGAGTACAGTGGAGCACAGTAGAGATAGAGTACAGTGGAGTACAGTAGAGGTAGAGTACAGTGGAGTACAGTAGAGATAGAGTACAGTGGAGCACAGTAGAGGTAGAGTACAGTGGAGTACAGTAGAGATAGAGTACAGTGGAGCACAGTAGAGATAGAGTACAGTGGAGCACAGTAGAGGTAGAGTAGAGTGGAGTACAGTAGAGATAGAGTACAGTGGAGCACAGTAGAGATAGAGTACAGCGGAGTACAGTAGAGGTAGAGTAGAGTGGAGTACAGTAGAGATAGAGTACAGTGGAGCACAGTAGAGGTAGAGTACAGTGGAGTACAGTAGAGATAGAGTACAGTGGAGCACAGTAGAGATAGAGTACAGTGGAGTACAGTAGAGGTAGAGTACAGTGGAGTACAGTAGAGATAGAGTACAGTGGAGCACAGTAGAGGTAGAGTACAGTGGAGCACAGTAGAGGTAGAGTACAGTGGAGTACAGTAGAGGTAGAGTACAGTGGAGTACAGTAGAGATAGAGTACAGTGGAGATAGAGTACAGTGGAGCACAGTAGAGATAGAGTACAGTGGAGCACAGTAGAGGTAGAGTACAGTGGAGTACAGTAGAGATAGAGTACAGTGGAGCACAGTAGAGATAGAGTACAGTGGAGCACAGTAGAGGTAGAGTAGAGTGGAGTACAGTAGAGATAGAGTACAGTGGAGCACAGTAGAGATAGAGTACAGCGGAGTACAGTAGAGGTAGAGTAGAGTGGAGTACAGTAGAGATATAGTACAGTGGAGCACAGTAGAGGTAGAGTACAGTGGAGTACAGTAGAGATAGAGTACAGTGGAGCACAGTAGAGATAGAGTACAGTGGAGTACAGTGGAGCACAATAGAGATAGAGTACAGTGGAGCAGAGTAGAGATAGAGTACAGTGGAGCACAGTAGAGGTAGAGTACAGTGGAGCAGAGTAGAGATAGAGTACAGTGGAGCACAGTCGAGGTAGAGTACAGTGGAGTACAATAGAGGTAGAGTACATTGGAGTGCAGTGGAGCACAGTAGAGATAGAGTACAGTGGAGCACAGTAGAGATAGAGTACAGTGGAGTACAGTAGAGATAGAGTACAGTGGAGTACAGTAGAGATAGAGTACAGTGGAGCACAGTAGAGGTAGAGTACAGTGGAGTACAGTAGAGGTAGAGTACATTGGAGTGCAGTGGAGCACAGTAGAGATAGTGTACAGTGGAGCACAGTAGAGATAGAGTACAGTGGAGTACAGTAGAGGTAGAGTAAAGTGGAGTACAGTAGAGGTAGAGTACAGTGGAGATAGAGTACAGTGGAGCACAGTAGAGATAGAGTACAGTGGAGTACAGTAGAGATAGAGTACAGTGGAGCACAGTAGACATAGAGTACAGTGGAGAACAGTAGAGGTAGAGTACAGTAGAGTACAGTAGAGATAGAGTACAGTGGAGCACAGTAGAGGTAGAGTACAGTGGAGTACAGTAGAGGTAGAGTATATTGGAGTGCAGTGGAGCACAGTAGAGATAGTGTACAGTGGACCACAGTAGAGATAGAGTACAGTGGAGTACAGTAGAGGTAGAGTACAATGGAGTACAGTAGAGGTAGAGTACAATGGAGCACAGTAGAGATAGAGTACAGTGGAGAACAGTAGAGATAGAGTATAGTGGAGTGCAGTGGAGCACAGTAGAGATAGAGTACAGTGGAGAACAGTAGAGATAGAGTACAGTGGAGTACAGTAGAGGTAGAGTACAGTGGAGTACAGTAGAGATAGAGTACAGTGGAGTACAGTAGAGATAAACTACAGTGGAGTACAGTAGAGATAGGGTACAGTGGAGCACAGTAGAGGTAGAGTACAGTGGAGTACAGTAGAGGTAGAGTACAGTGGAGTACAGTAGAGATAGAGTACAGTGGAGCACAGTAGAGGTAGAGTACAGTGGAGTACAGTGGAGCACATAAGAGATAGAGTACAGTGGAGCACAGTAGAGATAGAGTACAGTGGAGCACAGTAGAGATAGAGTACAGTGGAGTACAGTAGAGGTAGAGTACAGTGGAGTACAGTAGAGATAGAGTACAGTGGAGTACAGTAGAGATAGACTACAGTGGAGTACAGTAGAGATAGAGTACAGTTGAGGACAGTAGAGGTAGAGTACAGTGGAGCATAGTAGAGGTAGAGTACAGTGGAGTACAGTAGAGATAGAGTACAGTGGAGCACAGTAGAGGTAGAGTACAGTGGAGTACATTAGAGGTAGAGTACAGTGGAGTACAGTAGATGTATTGTACAGTGGAGTAGAGTAGAGGTAGAGTAGAGTGGAGTACAGTAGAGATAGAGTACAGTGGAGTACAGTAGAGGTAGAGTAGAGTGGAGTACAGTAGAGATAGAGTACAGTGGAGCACAGTAGAGGTAGAGTACAGTGGAGTACAGTAGAGATAGAGTACAGTGGAGCACAGTAGAGATAGAGTACAGTGGAGTACAGTAGAGGTAGAGTACAGTGGAGTACAGTAGAGATAGAGTACAGTGGAGCACAGTAGAGGTAGAGTACAGTGGAGTACAGTAGAGGTAGATTACAGTTGAGGACAGTAGAGGTAGAGTACAGTGGAGTATAGTAGAGGTAGAGTACAGTGGAGTACAGTAGAGGTAGAGTACAGTGGAGTACAGTAGAGATAGAGTACAGTGGAGCACAGTAGAGGTAGAGTACAGTGGAGAACAGTAGAGGTAGAGTAGAGTGGAGTACAGTAGAGATAGAGTACAGTGGAGTACAGTAGAGGTAGAGTAGAGTGGAGTACAGTAGAGATAGAGTACAGTGGAGCACAGTAGAGGTAGAGTACAGTGGAGCACAGAAGAGATAGAGTACAGTGGAGCACAGTAGAGATAGAGTACAGTGGAGTACAGTAGAGGTAGAGTACAGTGGAGTACAGTAGAGATAGAGTACAGTGGAGCACAGTAGAGGTAGAGTACAGTGGAGCACAGTAGAGGTAGACTACAGTGGAGTACAGTAGAGGTAGAGTAATGTGGAGTACAGTAGAGATAGAGTACAGTGGAGCACAGTAGAGATAGAGTACAGTGGAGCACAGTAGAGGTAGAGTAGAGTGGAGTACAGTAGAGATAGAGTACAGTGGAGCACAGTAGAGATAGAGTACAGCAGAGTACAGTAGAGGTAGAGTAGAGTGGAGTACAGTAGAGATATAGTACAGTTGAGCACAGTAGAGGTAGATTACAGTGGAGTACAGTAGAGATAGAGTACAGTGGAGCACAGTAGAGATAGAGTACAGTGGAGTACAGTGGAGCACAATAGAGATAGAGTACAGTGGAGCAGAGTAGAGATAGAGTACAGTGGAGTACAGTAGAGGTAGAGTAGAGTGGAGTACAGTAGAGATAGAGTACAGTGGAGTACAGTAGAGGTAGAGTAGAGTGGAGTACAGTAGAGATAGAGTACAGTGGAGCACAGTAGAGGTAGAGTACAGTGGAGTACAGTAGAGATAGAGTACAGTGGAGCACAGTAGAGATAGAGTACAGTGGAGTACAGTAGAGGTAGAGTACAGTGGAGTACAGTAGAGATAGAGTACAGTGGAGCACAGTAGAGGTAGAGTACAGTGGAGTACAGTAGAGATAGAGTACAGTGGAGCACAGTAGAGGTAGAGTACAGTGGAGCACAGTAGAGGTAGAGTAGAGTGGAGTACAGTAGAGATAGAGTACAGTGGAGCACAGTAGAGATAGAGTACAGCGGAGTACAGTAGAGGTAGAGTAGAGTGGAGTACAGTAGAGATATAGTACAGTGGAGCACAGTAGAGGTAGAGTACAGTGGAGTACAGTAGAGATAGAGTACAGTGGAGCACAGTAGAGGTAGAGTACAGTGGAGTACAGTAGAGATAGAGTACAGTGGAGCACAGTAGAGGTAGAGTACAGTGGAGTACAGTAGAGATAGAGTACAGTGGAGCACAGTAGAGGTAGAGTACAGTGGAGCACAGTAGAGGTAGAGTAGAGTGGAGTACAGTAGAGATAGAGTACAGTGGAGCACAGTAGAGATAGAGTACAGCGGAGTACAGTAGAGGTAGAGTAGAGTGGAGTACAGTAGAGATATAGTACAGTGGAGCACAGTAGAGGTAGAGTACAGTGGAGTACAGTAGAGATAGAGTACAGTGGAGCACAGTAGAGATAGAGTACAGTGGAGTACAGTGGAGCACAATAGAGATAGAGTACAGTGGAGCAGAGTAGAGATTGAGTACAGTGGAGCACAGTAGAGGTAGAGTACAGTGGAGCAGAGTAGAGATAGAGTACAGTGGAGCACAGTCGAGGTAGAGTACAGTGGAGTACAATAGAGGTAGAGTACATTGGAGTGCAGTGGAGCACAGTAGAGATAGAGTACAGTGGAGCACAGTAGAGTTAGAGTACAGTGGAGTACAGTAGAGGTAGAGTACAGTGGAGTACAGTAGAGGTAGAGTACAGTGGAGTACAGTAGAGATAGAGTACAGTGGAGCACAGTAGAGATAGAGTACAGTGGAGTACAGTAGAGGTAGAGTAGAGTGGAGTACAGTAGAGATAGAGTACAGTGGAGCACAGTAGAGGTAGAGTACAGTGGAGTACAGTAGAGATAGAGTACAGCGGAGTACAGTAGAGGTAGAGTAGAGTGGAGTACAGTAGAGATATAGTACAGTGGAGCACAGTAGAGGTAGAGTACAGCGGAGTACAGTAGAGGTAGAGTAGAGTGGAGCACAGTAGAGATAGAGTACAGTGGAGCACAGTAGAGGTAGAGTAAAGTGGAGTACAGTAGAGATATAGTACAGTGGAGCACAGTAGAGATAGAGTACAGTGGAGTACAGTAGAGGTAGAGTACAGTGGAGTACAGTAGAGATAGAGTACAGTGGAGCACAGTAGAGGTAGAATACAGTGGAGCACAGTAGAGGTAGAGTACAGTGGAGTACAGTAGAGGTAGAGTACAGTGGAGCACAGTAGAGATAGAGTACAGTGGAGCACAGTAGAGGTAGAGTAGAGTGGATTACAGTAGAGATAGAGTACAGTGGAGCACAGTAGAGATAGAGTACAGCGGAGTACAGTAGAGGTAGAGTAGAGTGGAGTACAGTAGAGATATAGTACAGTAGAGCACAGTAGAGGTAGAGTACAGTGGAGTACAGTAGATATAGAGTACAGTGGAGCACAGTAGAGGTAGAGTACAGTGGAGTACAGTAGAGGTAGAGTACAGTTGAGGACAGTAGAGGTAGAGTACAGTGGAGTACAGTAGAGGTAGAGTACAGTGGAGTACAGTAGAGGTAGAGTACAGTGGAGTACAGTAGAGATAGAGTACAGTGGAGCACAGTAGAGGTAGAGTACAGTGGAGTACAGTAGAGGTAGAGTACAGTGGAGTACAGTAGAGGTAGAGTACAGTGGAGTACAGTAGAGGTAGAGTAGAGTGGAGTACAGTAGAGATAGAGTACAGTGGAGCACAGTAGAGGTAGAGTACAGTGGAGTACAGTAGAGATAGAGTACAGTGGAGCACAGTAGAGGTAGAGTAGAGTGGAGTACAGTAGAGATAGAGTACAGTGGAGTACAGTAGAGGTAGAGTAGAGTGGAGTACAGTAGAGATAGAGTACAGTGGAGCACAGTAGAGGTAGAGTACAGTGGAGTACAGTAGAGATAGAGTACAGTGGAGCACAGTAGAGATAGAGTACAGTGGAGTACAGTAGAGGTAGAGTACAGTGGAGTACAGTAGAGATAGAGTACAGTGGAGCACAGTAGAGGTAGAGTACAGTGGAGTACAGTAGAGGTAGAGTACAGTTGAGGACAGTAGAGGTAGAGTACAGTGGAGTACAGTAGAGGTAGAGTACAGTGGAGTACAGTAGAGATAGAGTACAGTGGAGCACAGTAGAGATAGAGTACAGTGGAGCACAGTAGAGGTAGAGTAGAGTGGAGTACAGTAGAGATAGAGTACAGAGGAGCACAGTAGAGATAGAGTACAGCGGAGTACAGTAGAGGTAGAGTAGAGTGGAGTACAATAGAGATAGAGTACAGTGGAGCAGAGTAGAGGTAGAGTACAGTGGAGTACAGTAGAGATAGAGTACAGTGGAGCACAGTAGAGGTAGAGTACAGTGGAGCACAGTAGAGGTAGACTA
Source organism: Tiaroga cobitis (assembly GCA_030578255.1). Classification (NCBI taxonomy): domain Eukaryota; kingdom Metazoa; phylum Chordata; class Actinopteri; order Cypriniformes; family Leuciscidae; genus Tiaroga; species Tiaroga cobitis. Next base: position 122,476 of record JAROOI010000118.1, on the reverse strand, counting down.
CAGTGGAGTACAGTAGAGGTAGAGTAATGTGGAGTACAGTAGAGATAGAGTACAGTGGAGCACAGTAGAGATAGAGTACAGTGGAGCATAGTAGAGGTAGAGTAGAGTGGAGTACAGTAGAGATAGAGTACAGTGGAGCACAGTAGAGATAGAGTACAGCAGAGTACAGTAGAGGTAGAGTAGAGTGGAGTACAGTAGAGATATAGTACAGTGGAGCACAGTAGAGGTAGAGTACAGTGGAGTACAGTAGAGGTAGAGTACAGTGGAGTACAGTAGAGGTAGAGTACAGTGGAGTACAGTAGAGGTAGAGTACAGTGGAGCACAGTAGAGGTAGAGTACAGTGGAGTACAGTAGAGATAGAGTACAGTGGAGCACAGTAGAGATAGAGTACAGTGGAGTACAGTAGAGGTAGAGTACAGTGGAGTACAGTAGAGATAGAGTACAGTGGAGCACAGTAGAGGTAGAGTACAGTGGAGTACAGTAGAGGTAGAGTACAGTTGAGGACAGTAGAGGTAGAGTAATGTGGAGTACAGTAGAGATAGAGTACAGTGGAGCACAGTAGAGATAGAGTACAGTGGAGCATAGTAGAGGTAGAGTAGAGTGGAGTACAGTAGAGATAGAGTACAGTGGAGCACAGTAGAGATAGAGTACAGCAGAGTACAGTAGAGGTAGAGTAGAGTGGAGTACAGTAGAGATATAGTACAGTGGAGCACAGTAGAGGTAGAGTACAGTGGAGTACAGTAGAGGTAGAGTACAGTGGAGTACAGTAGAGGTAGAGTACAGTGGAGTACAGTAGAGGTAGAGTACAGTGGAGCACAGTAGAGGTAGAGTACAGTGGAGTACAGTAGAGATAGAGTACAGTGGAGCACAGTAGAGATAGAGTACAGTGGAGTACAGTAGAGGTAGAGTACAGTGGAGTACAGTAGAGATAGAGTACAGTGGAGCACAGTAGAGGTAGAGTACAGTGGAGTACAGTAGAGGTAGAGTACAGTTGAGGACAGTAGAGGTAGAGTACAGTGGAGTACAGTAGAGGTAGAGTACAGTGGAGTACAGTAGAGGTAGAGTACAGTGGAGTACAGTAGAGATAGAGTACAGTGGAGCACAGTAGAGGTAGAGTACAGTGGAGTACAGTAGAGGTAGAGTAGAGTGGAGTACAGTAGAGATAGAGTACAGTGGAGTACAGTAGAGGTAGAGTAGAGTGGAGTACAGTAGAGATAGAGTACAGTGGAGCACAGTAGAGGTAGAGTACAGTGGAGTACAGTAGAGATAGAGTACAGTGGAGCACAGTAGAGATAGAGTACAGTGGAGTACAGTAGAGGTAGAGTACAGTGGAGTACAGTAGAGATAGAGTACAGTGGAGCACAGTAGAGGTAGAGTACAGTGGAGTACAGTAGAGATAGAGTACAGTGGAGCACAGTAGAGATAGAGTACAGTGGAGCACAGTAGAGGTAGAGTAGAGTGGAGTACAGTAGAGATAGAGTACAGTGGAGCACAGTAGAGATAGAGTACAGCGGAGTACAGTAGAGGTAGAGTAGAGTGGAGTACAGTAGAGATAGAGTACAGTGGAGCACAGTAGAGGTAGAGTACAGTGGAGTACAGTAGAGATAGAGTACAGTGGAGCACAGTAGAGATAGAGTACAGTGGAGTACAGTAGAGGTAGAGTACAGTGGAGTACAGTAGAGATAGAGTACAGTGGAGCACAGTAGAGGTAGAGTACAGTGGAGCACAGTAGAGGTAGAGTACAGTGGAGTACAGTAGAGGTAGAGTACAGTGGAGTACAGTAGAGATAGAGTACAGTGGAGATAGAGTACAGTGGAGCACAGTAGAGATAGAGTACAGTGGAGCACAGTAGAGGTAGAGTACAGTGGAGTACAGTAGAGATAGAGTACAGTGGAGCACAGTAGAGATAGAGTACAGTGGAGCACAGTAGAGGTAGAGTAGAGTGGAGTACAGTAGAGATAGAGTACAGTGGAGCACAGTAGAGATAGAGTACAGCGGAGTACAGTAGAGGTAGAGTAGAGTGGAGTACAGTAGAGATATAGTACAGTGGAGCACAGTAGAGGTAGAGTACAGTGGAGTACAGTAGAGATAGAGTACAGTGGAGCACAGTAGAGATAGAGTACAGTGGAGTACAGTGGAGCACAATAGAGATAGAGTACAGTGGAGCAGAGTAGAGATAGAGTACAGTGGAGCACAGTAGAGGTAGAGTACAGTGGAGCAGAGTAGAGATAGAGTACAGTGGAGCACAGTCGAGGTAGAGTACAGTGGAGTACAATAGAGGTAGAGTACATTGGAGTGCAGTGGAGCACAGTAGAGATAGAGTACAGTGGAGCACAGTAGAGATAGAGTACAGTGGAGTACAGTAGAGATAGAGTACAGTGGAGTACAGTAGAGATAGAGTACAGTGGAGCACAGTAGAGGTAGAGTACAGTGGAGTACAGTAGAGGTAGAGTACATTGGAGTGCAGTGGAGCACAGTAGAGATAGTGTACAGTGGAGCACAGTAGAGATAGAGTACAGTGGAGTACAGTAGAGGTAGAGTAAAGTGGAGTACAGTAGAGGTAGAGTACAGTGGAGATAGAGTACAGTGGAGCACAGTAGAGATAGAGTACAGTGGAGTACAGTAGAGATAGAGTACAGTGGAGCACAGTAGACATAGAGTACAGTGGAGAACAGTAGAGGTAGAGTACAGTAGAGTACAGTAGAGATAGAGTACAGTGGAGCACAGTAGAGGTAGAGTACAGTGGAGTACAGTAGAGGTAGAGTATATTGGAGTGCAGTGGAGCACAGTAGAGATAGTGTACAGTGGACCACAGTAGAGATAGAGTACAGTGGAGTACAGTAGAGGTAGAGTACAATGGAGTACAGTAGAGGTAGAGTACAATGGAGCACAGTAGAGATAGAGTACAGTGGAGAACAGTAGAGATAGAGTATAGTGGAGTGCAGTGGAGCACAGTAGAGATAGAGTACAGTGGAGAACAGTAGAGATAGAGTACAGTGGAGTACAGTAGAGGTAGAGTACAGTGGAGTACAGTAGAGATAGAGTACAGTGGAGTACAGTAGAGATAAACTACAGTGGAGTACAGTAGAGATAGGGTACAGTGGAGCACAGTAGAGGTAGAGTACAGTGGAGTACAGTAGAGGTAGAGTACAGTGGAGTACAGTAGAGATAGAGTACAGTGGAGCACAGTAGAGGTAGAGTACAGTGGAGTACAGTGGAGCACATAAGAGATAGAGTACAGTGGAGCACAGTAGAGATAGAGTACAGTGGAGCACAGTAGAGATAGAGTACAGTGGAGTACAGTAGAGGTAGAGTACAGTGGAGTACAGTAGAGATAGAGTACAGTGGAGTACAGTAGAGATAGACTACAGTGGAGTACAGTAGAGATAGAGTACAGTTGAGGACAGTAGAGGTAGAGTACAGTGGAGCATAGTAGAGGTAGAGTACAGTGGAGTACAGTAGAGATAGAGTACAGTGGAGCACAGTAGAGGTAGAGTACAGTGGAGTACATTAGAGGTAGAGTACAGTGGAGTACAGTAGATGTATTGTACAGTGGAGTAGAGTAGAGGTAGAGTAGAGTGGAGTACAGTAGAGATAGAGTACAGTGGAGTACAGTAGAGGTAGAGTAGAGTGGAGTACAGTAGAGATAGAGTACAGTGGAGCACAGTAGAGGTAGAGTACAGTGGAGTACAGTAGAGATAGAGTACAGTGGAGCACAGTAGAGATAGAGTACAGTGGAGTACAGTAGAGGTAGAGTACAGTGGAGTACAGTAGAGATAGAGTACAGTGGAGCACAGTAGAGGTAGAGTACAGTGGAGTACAGTAGAGGTAGATTACAGTTGAGGACAGTAGAGGTAGAGTACAGTGGAGTATAGTAGAGGTAGAGTACAGTGGAGTACAGTAGAGGTAGAGTACAGTGGAGTACAGTAGAGATAGAGTACAGTGGAGCACAGTAGAGGTAGAGTACAGTGGAGAACAGTAGAGGTAGAGTAGAGTGGAGTACAGTAGAGATAGAGTACAGTGGAGTACAGTAGAGGTAGAGTAGAGTGGAGTACAGTAGAGATAGAGTACAGTGGAGCACAGTAGAGGTAGAGTACAGTGGAGCACAGAAGAGATAGAGTACAGTGGAGCACAGTAGAGATAGAGTACAGTGGAGTACAGTAGAGGTAGAGTACAGTGGAGTACAGTAGAGATAGAGTACAGTGGAGCACAGTAGAGGTAGAGTACAGTGGAGCACAGTAGAGGTAGACTACAGTGGAGTACAGTAGAGGTAGAGTAATGTGGAGTACAGTAGAGATAGAGTACAGTGGAGCACAGTAGAGATAGAGTACAGTGGAGCACAGTAGAGGTAGAGTAGAGTGGAGTACAGTAGAGATAGAGTACAGTGGAGCACAGTAGAGATAGAGTACAGCAGAGTACAGTAGAGGTAGAGTAGAGTGGAGTACAGTAGAGATATAGTACAGTTGAGCACAGTAGAGGTAGATTACAGTGGAGTACAGTAGAGATAGAGTACAGTGGAGCACAGTAGAGATAGAGTACAGTGGAGTACAGTGGAGCACAATAGAGATAGAGTACAGTGGAGCAGAGTAGAGATAGAGTACAGTGGAGTACAGTAGAGGTAGAGTAGAGTGGAGTACAGTAGAGATAGAGTACAGTGGAGTACAGTAGAGGTAGAGTAGAGTGGAGTACAGTAGAGATAGAGTACAGTGGAGCACAGTAGAGGTAGAGTACAGTGGAGTACAGTAGAGATAGAGTACAGTGGAGCACAGTAGAGATAGAGTACAGTGGAGTACAGTAGAGGTAGAGTACAGTGGAGTACAGTAGAGATAGAGTACAGTGGAGCACAGTAGAGGTAGAGTACAGTGGAGTACAGTAGAGATAGAGTACAGTGGAGCACAGTAGAGATAGAGTACAGTGGAGCACAGTAGAGGTAGAGTAGAGTGGAGTACAGTAGAGATAGAGTACAGTGGAGCACAGTAGAGATAGAGTACAGCGGAGTACAGTAGAGGTAGAGTAGAGTGGAGTACAGTAGAGATAGAGTACAGTGGAGCACAGTAGAGGTAGAGTACAGTGGAGTACAGTAGAGATAGAGTACAGTGGAGCACAGTAGAGATAGAGTACAGTGGAGTACAGTAGAGGTAGAGTACAGTGGAGTACAGTAGAGATAGAGTACAGTGGAGCACAGTAGAGGTAGAGTACAGTGGAGCACAGTAGAGGTAGAGTACAGTGGAGTACAGTAGAGGTAGAGTACAGTGGAGTACAGTAGAGATAGAGTACAGTGGAGATAGAGTACAGTGGAGCACAGTAGAGATAGAGTACAGTGGAGCACAGTAGAGGTAGAGTACAGTGGAGTACAGTAGAGATAGAGTACAGTGGAGCACAGTAGAGATAGAGTACAGTGGAGCACAGTAGAGGTAGAGTAGAGTGGAGTACAGTAGAGATAGAGTACAGTGGAGCACAGTAGAGATAGAGTACAGCGGAGTACAGTAGAGGTAGAGTAGAGTGGAGTACAGTAGAGATATAGTACAGTGGAGCACAGTAGAGGTAGAGTACAGTGGAGTACAGTAGAGATAGAGTACAGTGGAGCACAGTAGAGATAGAGTACAGTGGAGTACAGTGGAGCACAATAGAGATAGAGTACAGTGGAGCAGAGTAGAGATAGAGTACAGTGGAGCACAGTAGAGGTAGAGTACAGTGGAGCAGAGTAGAGATAGAGTACAGTGGAGCACAGTCGAGGTAGAGTACAGTGGAGTACAATAGAGGTAGAGTACATTGGAGTGCAGTGGAGCACAGTAGAGATAGAGTACAGTGGAGCACAGTAGAGATAGAGTACAGTGGAGCACAGTAGAGATAGAGTACAGTGGAGTACAGTAGAGGTAGAGTACAGTGGAGTACAGTAGAGATAGAGTACAGTGGAGTACAGTAGAGATAGAGTACAGTGGAGCACAGTAGAGGTAGAGTACAGTGGAGTACAGTAGAGGTAGAGTACATTGGAGTGCAGTGGAGCACAGTAGAGATAGTGTACAGTGGAGCACAGTAGAGATAGAGTACAGTGGAGTACAGTAGAGGTAGAGTAAAGTGGAGTACAGTAGAGGTAGAGTACAGTGGAGATAGAGTACAGTGGAGCACAGTAGAGATAGAGTACAGTGGAGTACAGTAGAGATAGAGTACAGTGGAGCACAGTAGACATAGAGTACAGTGGAGAACAGTAGAGGTAGAGTACAGTAGAGTACAGTAGAGATAGAGTACAGTGGAGCACAGTAGAGGTAGAGTACAGTGGAGTACAGTAGAGGTAGAATATATTGGAGTGCAGTGGAGCACAGTAGAGATAGTGTACAGTGGACCACAGTAGAGATAGAGTACAGTGGAGTACAGTAGAGGTAGAGTACAATGGAGTACAGTAGAGGTAGAGTACAATGGAGCACAGTAGAGATAGAGTACAGTGGAGTACAGTAGAGGTAGAGTACAGTGGAGTACAGTAGAGATAGAGTACAGTGGAGTACAGTAGAGATAAACTACAGTGGAGTACAGTAGAGATAGGGTACAGTGGAGCACAGTAGAGGTAGAGTAAAGTGGAGTACAGTAGAGGTAGAGTACAGTGGAGTACAGTAGAGATAGAGTACAGTGGAGCACAGTAGAGGTAGAGTACAGTGGAGTACAGTGGAGCACATAAGAGATAGAGTACAGTGGAGAACAGTAGAGATAGAGTACAGTGGAGCACAGTAGAGATAGAGTACAGTGGAGTACAGTAGAGGTAGAGTACAGTGGAGTACAGTAGAGATAGAGTACAGTGGAGTACAGTAGAGATAGACTACAGTGGAGTACAGTAGCGATAGAGTACAGTTGAGGACAGTAGAGGTAGAGTACAGTGGAGCATAGTAGAGGTAGAGTACAGTGGAGTACAGTAGAGATAGAGTACAGTGGAGCACAGTAGAGGTAGAGTACAGTGGAGTACATTAGAGGTAGAGTACAGTGGAGTACAGTAGATGTATTGTACAGTGGAGTAGAGTAGAGGTAGAGTAGAGTGGAGTACAGTAGAGATAGAGTACAGTGGAGTACAGTAGAGGTAGAGTAGAGTGGAGTACAGTAGAGATAGAGTACAGTGGAGCACAGTAGAGGTAGAGTACAGTGGAGTACAGTAGAGATAGAGTACAGTGGAGCACAGTAGAGATAGAGTACAGTGGAGTACAGTAGAGGTAGAGTACAGTGGAGTACAGTAGAGATAGAGTACAGTGGAGCACAGTAGAGGTAGAGTACAGTGGAGTACAGTAGAGGTAGATTACAGTTGAGGACAGTAGAGGTAGAGTACAGTGGAGTATAGTAGAGGTAGAGTACAGTGGAGTACAGTAGAGGTAGAGTACAGTGGAGTACAGTAGAGATAGAGTACAGTGGAGCACAGTAGAGGTAGAGTACAGTGGAGAACAGTAGAGGTAGAGTAGAGTGGAGTACAGTAGAGATAGAGTACAGTGGAGTACAGTAGAGGTAGAGTAGAGTGGAGTACAGTAGAGATAGAGTACAGTGGAGCACAGTAGAGGTAGAGTACAGTGGAGCACAGAAGAGATAGAGTACAGTGGAGCACAGTAGAGATAGAGTACAGTGGAGTACAGTAGAGGTAGAGTACAGTGGAGTACAGTAGAGATAGAGTACAGTGGAGCACAGTAGAGGTAGAGTACAGTGGAGCACAGTAGAGGTAGACTACAGTGGAGTACAGTAGAGGTAGAGTAATGTGGAGTACAGTAGAGATAGAGTACAGTGGAGCACAGTAGAGATAGAGTACAGTGGAGCACAGTAGAGGTAGAGTAGAGTGGAGTACAGTAGAGATAGAGTACAGTGGAGCACAGTAGAGATAGAGTACAGCAGAGTACAGTAGAGGTAGAGTAGAGTGGAGTACAGTAGAGATATAGTACAGTTGAGCACAGTAGAGGTAGATTACAGTGGAGTACAGTAGAGATAGAGTACAGTGGAGCACAGTAGAGATAGAGTACAGTGGAGTACAGTGGAGCACAATAGAGATAGAGTACAGTGGAGCAGAGTAGAGATAGAGTACAGTGGAGCACAGTAGAGGTAGAGTACAGTGGAGCAGAGTAGAGATAGAGTACAGTGGAGCACAGTCGAGGTAGAGTACAGTGGAGTACAGTAGAGGTAGAGTACATTGGAGTGCAGTGGAGCACAGTAGAGATAGAGTACAGTGGAGCACAGTAGAGATAGAGTACAGTGGAGCACAGTAGAGATAGAGTACAGTGGAGTACAGTAGAGGTAGAGTACAGTGGAGTACAGTAGAGATAGAGTACAGTGGAGTACAGTAGAGATAGAGTACAGTGGAGCACAGTAGAGGTAGAGTACAGTGGAGTACAGTAGAGGTAGAGTACATTGGAGTGCAGTGGAGCACAGTAGAGATAGAGTACAGTGGAGCACAGTAGAGATAGAGTACAGTGGAGCACAGTAGAGATAGAGTACAGTGGAGTACAGTAGAGGTAGAGTACAGTGGAGTACAGTAGAGATAGAGTACAGTGGAGTACAGTAGAGATAGAGTACAGTGGAGCACAGTAGAGATAGAGTACAGTGGAGTACAGTGGAGCACAATAGAGATAGAGTACAGTGGAGCAGAGTAGAGATAGAGTACAGTGGAGTACAGTAGAGGTAGAGTAGAGTGGAGTACAGTAGAGATAGAGTACAGTGGAGTACAGTAGAGGTAGAGTAGAGTGGAGTACAGTAGAGATAGAGTACAGTGGAGCACAGTAGAGGTAGAGTACAGTGGAGTACAGTAGAGATAGAGTACAGTGGAGCACAGTAGAGATAGAGTACAGTGGAGTACAGTAGAGGTAGAGTACAGTGGAGTACAGTAGAGATAGAGTACAGTGGAGCACAGTAGAGGTAGAGTACAGTGGAGTACAGTAGAGATAGAGTACAGTGGAGCACAGTAGAGATAGAGTACAGTGGAGCACAGTAGAGGTAGAGTAGAGTGGAGTACAGTAGAGATAGAGTACAGTGGAGCACAGTAGAGATAGAGTACAGCGGAGTACAGTAGAGGTAGAGTAGAGTGGAGTACAGTAGAGATAGAGTACAGTGGAGCACAGTAGAGGTAGAGTACAGTGGAGTACAGTAGAGATAGAGTACAGTGGAGCACAGTAGAGGTAGAGTACAGTGGAGTACATTAGAGGTAGAGTACAGTGGAGTACAGTAGATGTATTGTACAGTGGAGTAGAGTAGAGGTAGAGTAGAGTGGAGTACAGTAGAGATAGAGTACAGTGGAGTACAGTAGAGGTAGAGTAGAGTGGAGTACAGTAGAGATAGAGTACATTGGAGCACAGTAGAGGTAGAGTACAGTGGAGTACAGTAGAGATAGAGTACAGTGGAGCACAGTAGAGATAGAGTACAGTGGAGTACAGTAGAGGTAGAGTACAGTGGAGTACAGTAGAGATAGAGTACAGTGGAGCACAGTAGAGGTAGAGTACAGTGGAGTACAGTAGAGGTAGATTACAGTTGAGGACAGTAGAGGTAGAGTACAGTGGAGTACAGTAGAGGTAGAGTACAGTGGAGTACAGTAGAGGTAGAGTACAGTGGAGTACAGTAGAGATAGAGTACAGTGGAGTACAGTAGAGGTAGAGTAGAGTGGAGTACAGTAGAGATAGAGTACAGTGGAGCACAGTAGAGGTAGAGTACAGTGGAGCACAGAAGAGATAGAGTACAGTGGAGCACAGTAGAGATAGAGTACAGTGGAGTACAGTAGAGGTAGAGTACAGTGGAGTACAGTAGAGATAGAGTACAGTGGAGCACAGTAGAGGTAGAGTACAGTGGAGCACAGTAGAGGTAGACTACAGTGGAGTACAGTAGAGGTAGAGTAATGTGGAGTACAGTAGAGATAGAGTACAGTGGAGCACAGTAGAGATAGAGTACAGTGGAGCACAGTAGAGGTAGAGTAGAGTGGAGTACAGTAGAGATAGAGTACAGTGGAGCACAGTAGAGATAGAGTACAGCAGAGTACAGTAGAGGTAGAGTAGAGTGGAGTACAGTAGAGATATAGTACAGTTGAGCACAGTAGAGGTAGATTACAGTGGAGTACAGTAGAGATAGAGTACAGTGGAGCACAGTAGAGATAGAGTACAGTGGAGTACAGTGGAGCACAATAGAGATAGAGTACAGTGGAGCAGAGTAGAGATAGAGTACAGTGGAGCACAGTAGAGGTAGAGTACAGTGGAGCAGAGTAGAGATAGAGTACAGTGGAGCACAGTCGAGGTAGAGTACAGTGGAGTACAGTAGAGGTAGAGTACATTGGAGTGCAGTGGAGCACAGTAGAGATAGAGTACAGTGGAGCACAGTAGAGATAGAGTACAGTGGAGCACAGTAGAGATAGAGTACAGTGGAGTACAGTAGAGGTAGAGTACAGTGGAGTACAGTAGAGATAGAGTACAGTGGAGTACAGTAGAGATAGAGTACAGTGGAGCACAGTAGAGGTAGAGTACAGTGGAGTACAGTAGAGGTAGAGTACATTGGAGTGCAGTGGAGCACAGTAGAGATAGAGTACAGTGGAGCACAGTAGAGATAGAGTACAGTGGAGCACAGTAGAGGTAGAGTAGAGTGGAGTACAGTAGAGATAGAGTACAGTGGAGCACAGTAGAGATAGAGTACAGCGGAGTACAGTAGAGGTAGAGTAGAGTGGAGTACAGTAGAGATAGAGTACAGTGGAGCACAGTAGAGGTAGAGTACAGTGGATTACAGTAGAGATAGAGTACAGTGGAGCACAGTAGAGATAGAGTACAGTGGAGTACAGTAGAGGTAGAGTACAGTGGAGTACAGTAGAGATAGAGTACAGTGGAGCACAGTAGAGGTAGAGTACAGTGGAGCACAGTAGAGGTAGAGTACAGTGGAGTACAGTAGAGGTAGAGTACAGTGGAGTACAGTAGAGATAGAGTACAGTGGAGATAGAGTACAGTGGAGCACAGTAGAGATAGAGTACAGTGGAGCACAGTAGAGGTAGAGTACAGTGGAGTACAGTAGAGATAGAGTACAGTGGAGCACAGTAGAGATAGAGTACAGTGGAGCACAGTAGAGGTAGAGTAGAGTGGAGTACAGTAGAGATAGAGTACAGTGGAGCACAGTAGAGATAGAGTACAGCGGAGTACAGTAGAGGTAGAGTAGAGTGGAGTACAGTAGAGATATAGTACAGTGGAGCACAGTAGAGGTAGAGTACAGTGGAGTACAGTAGAGATAGAGTACAGTGGAGCACAGTAGAGATAGAGTACAGTGGAGTACAGTGGAGCACAATAGAGATAGAGTACAGTGGAGCAGAGTAGAGATAGAGTACAGTGGAGCACAGTAGAGGTAGAGTACAGTGGAGCAGAGTAGAGATAGAGTACAGTGGAGCACAGTCGAGGTAGAGTACAGTGGAGTACAATAGAGGTAGAGTACATTGGAGTGCAGTGGAGCACAGTAGAGATAGAGTACAGTGGAGCACAGTAGAGATAGAGTACAGTGGAGCACAGTAGAGATAGAGTACAGTGGAGTACAGTAGAGGTAGAGTACAGTGGAGTACAGTAGAGATAGAGTACAGTGGAGTACAGTAGAGATAGAGTACAGTGGAGCACAGTAGAGGTAGAGTACAGTGGAGTACAGTAGAGGTAGAGTACATTGGAGTGCAGTGGAGCACAGTAGAGATAGTGTACAGTGGAGCACAGTAGAGATAGAGTACAGTGGAGTACAGTAGAGGTAGAGTAAAGTGGAGTACAGTAGAGGTAGAGTACAGTGGAGATAGAGTACAGTGGAGCACAGTAGAGATAGAGTACAGTGGAGTACAGTAGAGATAGAGTACAGTGGAGCACAGTAGACATAGAGTACAGTGGAGAACAGTAGAGGTAGAGTACAGTAGAGTACAGTAGAGATAGAGTACAGTGGAGCACAGTAGAGGTAGAGTACAGTGGAGTACAGTAGAGGTAGAGTATATTGGAGTGCAGTGGAGCACAGTAGAGATAGTGTACAGTGGACCACAGTAGAGATAGAGTACAGTGGAGTACAGTAGAGGTAGAGTACAATGGAGTACAGTAGAGGTAGAGTACAATGGAGCACAGTAGAGATAGAGTACAGTGGAGCACAGTAGAGGTAGAGTAGAGTGGAGTACAGTAGAGATAGAGTACAGTGGAGCACAGTAGAGATAGAGTACAGCGGAGTACAGTAGAGGTAGAGTAGAGTGGAGTACAGTAGAGATAGAGTACAGTGGAGCACAGTAGAGGTAGAGTACAGTGGATTACAGTAGAGATAGAGTACAGTGGAGCACAGTAGAGATAGAGTACAGTGGAGTACAGTAGAGGTAGAGTACAGTGGAGTACAGTAGAGATAGAGTACAGTGGAGCACAGTAGAGGTAGAGTACAGTGGAGCACAGTAGAGGTAGAGTACAGTGGAGTACAGTAGAGGTAGAGTACAGTGGAGTACAGTAGAGATAGAGTACAGTGGAGATAGAGTACAGTGGAGCACAGTAGAGATAGAGTACAGTGGAGCACAGTAGAGGTAGAGTACAGTGGAGTACAGTAGAGATAGAGTACAGTGGAGCACAGTAGAGATAGAGTACAGTGGAGCACAGTAGAGGTAGAGTAGAGTGGAGTACAGTAGAGATAGAGTACAGTGGAGCACAGTAGAGATAGAGTACAGCGGAGTACAGTAGAGGTAGAGTAGAGTGGAGTACAGTAGAGATATAGTACAGTGGAGCACAGTAGAGGTAGAGTACAGTGGAGTACAGTAGAGATAGAGTACAGTGGAGCACAGTAGAGATAGAGTACAGTGGAGTACAGTGGAGCACAATAGAGATAGAGTACAGTGGAGCAGAGTAGAGATAGAGTACAGTGGAGCACAGTAGAGGTAGAGTACAGTGGAGCAGAGTAGAGATAGAGTACAGTGGAGCACAGTCGAGGTAGAGTACAGTGGAGTACAATAGAGGTAGAGTACATTGGAGTGCAGTGGAGCACAGTAGAGATAGAGTACAGTGGAGCACAGTAGAGATAGAGTACAGTGGAGCACAGTAGAGATAGAGTACAGTGGAGTACAGTAGAGGTAGAGTACAGTGGAGTACAGTAGAGATAGAGTACAGTGGAGTACAGTAGAGATAGAGTACAGTGGAGCACAGTAGAGGTAGAGTACAGTGGAGTACAGTAGAGGTAGAGTACATTGGAGTGCAGTGGAGCACAGTAGAGATAGTGTACAGTGGAGCACAGTAGAGATAGAGTACAGTGGAGTACAGTAGAGGTAGAGTAAAGTGGAGTACAGTAGAGGTAGAGTACAGTGGAGATAGAGTACAGTGGAGCACAGTAGAGATAGAGTACAGTGGAGTACAGTAGAGATAGAGTACAGTGGAGCACAGTAGACATAGAGTACAGTGGAGAACAGTAGAGGTAGAGTACAGTAGAGTACAGTAGAGATAGAGTACAGTGGAGCACAGTAGAGGTAGAGTACAGTGGAGTACAGTAGAGGTAGAGTATATTGGAGTGCAGTGGAGCACAGTAGAGATAGTGTACAGTGGACCACAGTAGAGATAGAGTACAGTGGAGTACAGTAGAGGTAGAGTACAATGGAGTACAGTAGAGGTAGAGTACAATGGAGCACAGTAGAGATAGAGTACAGTGGAGAACAGTAGAGATAGAGTATAGTGGAGTGCAGTGGAGCACAGTAGAGATAGAGTACAGTGGAGAACAGTAGAGATAGAGTACAGTGGAGTACAGTAGAGGTAGAGTACAGTGGAGTACAGTAGAGATAGAGTACAGTGGAGTACAGTAGAGATAAACTACAGTGGAGTACAGTAGAGATAGGGTACAGTGGAGCACAGTAGAGGTAGAGTACAGTGGAGTACAGTAGAGGTAGAGTACAGTGGAGTACAGTAGAGATAGAGTACAGTGGAGCACAGTAGAGGTAGAGTACAGTGGAGTACAGTGGAGCACATAAGAGATAGAGTACAGTGGAGCACAGTAGAGATAGAGTACAGTGGAGCACAGTAGAGATAGAGTACAGTGGAGTACAGTAGAGGTAGAGTACAGTGGAGTACAGTAGAGATAGAGTACAGTGGAGTACAGTAGAGATAGACTACAGTGGAGTACAGTAGAGATAGAGTACAGTTGAGGACAGTAGAGGTAGAGTACAGTGGAGCATAGTAGAGGTAGAGTACAGTGGAGTACAGTAGAGATAGAGTACAGTGGAGCACAGTAGAGGTAGAGTACAGTGGAGTACATTAGAGGTAGAGTACAGTGGAGTACAGTAGATGTATTGTACAGTGGAGTAGAGTAGAGGTAGAGTAGAGTGGAGTACAGTAGAGATAGAGTACAGTGGAGTACAGTAGAGGTAGAGTAGAGTGGAGTACAGTAGAGATAGAGTACAGTGGAGCACAGTAGAGGTAGAGTACAGTGGAGTACAGTAGAGATAGAGTACAGTGGAGCACAGTAGAGATAGAGTACAGTGGAGTACAGTAGAGGTAGAGTACAGTGGAGTACAGTAGAGATAGAGTACAGTGGAGCACAGTAGAGGTAGAGTACAGTGGAGTACAGTAGAGGTAGATTACAGTTGAGGACAGTAGAGGTAGAGTACAGTGGAGTATAGTAGAGGTAGAGTACAGTGGAGTACAGTAGAGGTAGAGTACAGTGGAGTACAGTAGAGATAGAGTACAGTGGAGCACAGTAGAGGTAGAGTACAGTGGAGAACAGTAGAGGTAGAGTAGAGAGGAGTACAGTAGAGATAGAGTACAGTGGAGTACAGTAGAGGTAGAGTAGAGTGGAGTACAGTAGAGATAGAGTACAGTGGAGCACAGTAGAGGTAGAGTACAGTGGAGCACAGAAGAGATAGAGTACAGTGGAGCACAGTAGAGATAGAGTACAGTGGAGTACAGTAGAGGTAGAGTACAGTGGAGTACAGTAGAGATAGAGTACAGTGGAGCACAGTAGAGGTAGAGTACAGTGGAGCACAGTAGAGGTAGACTACAGTGGAGTACAGTAGAGGTAGAGTAATGTGGAGTACAGTAGAGATAGAGTACAGTGGAGCACAGTAGAGATAGAGTACAGTGGAGCACAGTAGAGGTAGAGTAGAGTGGAGTACAGTAGAGATAGAGTACAGTGGAGCACAGTAGAGATAGAGTACAGCAGAGTACAGTAGAGGTAGAGTAGAGTGGAGTACAGTAGAGATATAGTACAGTTGAGCACAGTAGAGGTAGATTACAGTGGAGTACAGTAGAGATAGAGTACAGTGGAGCACAGTAGAGATAGAGTACAGTGGAGTACAGTGGAGCACAATAGAGATAGAGTACAGTGGAGCAGAGTAGAGATAGAGTACAGTGGAGCACAGTAGAGGTAGAGTACAGTGGAGCAGAGTAGAGATAGAGTACAGTGGAGCACAGTCGAGGTAGAGTACAGTGGAGTACAGTAGAGGTAGAGTACATTGGAGTGCAGTGGAGCACAGTAGAGATAGAGTACAGTGGAGCACAGTAGAAATAGAGTACAGTGGAGCACAGTAGAGATAGAGTACAGTGGAGTACAGTAGAGGTAGAGTACAGTGGAGTACAGTAGAGATAGAGTACAGTGGAGTACAGTAGAGATAGAGTACAGTGGAGCACAGTAGAGGTAGAGTACAGTGGAGTACAGTAGAGGTAGAGTACATTGGAGTGCAGTGGAGCACAGTAGAGATAGTGTACAGTGGAGCACAGTAGAGATAGAGTACAGTGGAGTACAGTAGAGGTAGAGTACAGTGGAGTACAGTGGAGTACAGTGGAGATAGAGTACAGTGGAGCACAGTAGAGATAGAGTACAGTGGAGTACAGTAGAGATAGAGTACAGTGGAGCACAGTAGACATAGAGTACAGTGGAGAACAGTAGAGGTAGAGTACAGTAGAGTACAGTAGAGATAGAGTACAGTGGAGCACAGTAGAGGTAGACTACAGTGGAGTACAGTAGAGGTAGAGTAGAGTGGAGTACAGTAGAGATAGAGTACAGTGGAGTACAGTAGAGGTAGAGTAAAGTGGAGTACAGTAGAGGTAGAGTACAGTGGAGATAGAGTACAGTGGAGCACAGTAGAGATAGAGTACAGTGGAGTACAGTAGAGATAGAGTACAGTGGAGCACAGTAGACATAGAGTACAGTGGAGAACAGTAGAGGTAGAGTACAGTAGAGTACAGTAGAGATAGAGTACAGTGGAGCACAGTAGAGGTAGAGTACAGTGGAGTACAGTAGAGGTAGAGTATATTGGAGTGCAGTGGAGCACAGTAGAGATAGTGTACAGTGGACCACAGTAGAGATAGAGTACAGTGGAGTACAGTAGAGGTAGAGTACAATGGAGTACAGTAGAGGTAGAGTACAATGGAGCACAGTAGAGATAGAGTACAGTGGAGAACAGTAGAGATAGAGTATAGTGGAGTGCAGTGGAGCACAGTAGAGATAGAGTACAGTGGAGAACAGTAGAGATAGAGTACAGTGGAGTACAGTAGAGGTAGAGTACAGTGGAGTACAGTAGAGATAGAGTACAGTGGAGTACAGTAGAGATAAACTACAGTGGAGTACAGTAGAGATAGGGTACAGTGGAGCACAGTAGAGGTAGAGTACAGTGGAGTACAGTAGAGGTAGAGTACAGTGGAGTACAGTAGAGATAGAGTACAGTGGAGCACAGTAGAGGTAGAGTACAGTGGAGTACAGTGGAGCACAATAGAGATAGAGTACAGTGGAGCACAGTAGAGATAGAGTACAGTGGAGCACAGTAGAGATAGAGTACAGTGGAGTACAGTAGAGGTAGAGTACAGTGGAGTACAGTAGAGATAGAGTACAGTGGAGTACAGTAGAGATAGACTACAGTGGAGTACAGTAGAGATAGAGTACAGTTGAGGACAGTAGAGGTAGAGTACAGTGGAGTATAGTAGAGGTAGAGTACAGTGGAGTACAGTAGAGATAGAGTACAGTGGAGCACAGTAGAGGTAGAGTACAGTGGAGTACATTAGAGGTAGAGTACAGTGGAGTACAGTAGATGTATTGTACAGTGGAGTAGAGTAGAGGTAGAGTAGAGTGGAGTACAGTAGAGATAGAGTACAGTGGAGTACAGTAGAGGTAGAGTAGAGTGGAGTACAGTAGAGATAGAGTACAGTGGAGCACAGTAGAGGTAGAGTACAGTGGAGTACAGTAGAGATAGAGTACAGTGGAGCACAGTAGAGATAGAGTACAGTGGAGTACAGTAGAGGTAGAGTACAGTGGAGTACAGTAGAGATAGAGTACAGTGGAGCACAGTAGAGGTAGAGTACAGTGGAGTACAGTAGAGGTAGATTACAGTTGAGGACAGTAGAGGTAGAGTACAGTGGAGTACAGTAGAGGTAGAGTACAGTGGAGTACAGTAGAGGTAGAGTACAGTGGAGTACAGTAGAGATAGAGTACAGTGGAGCACAGTAGAGGTAGAGTACAGTGGAGAACAGTAGAGGTAGAGTAGAGTGGAGTACAGTAGAGATAGAGTACAGTGGAGTAAAGTAGAGGTAGAGTAGAGTGGAGTACAGTAGAGATAGAGTACAGTGGAGCACAGTAGAGGTAGAGTACAGTGGAGCACAGAAGAGATAGAGTACAGTGGAGCACAGTAGAGATAGAGTACAGTGGAGTACAGTAGAGGTAGAGTACAGTGGAGTACAGTAGAGATAGAGTACAGTGGAGCACAGTAGAGGTAGAGTACAGTGGAGCACAGTAGAGGTAGACTACAGTGGAGTACAGTAGAGGTAGAGTAATGTGGAGTACAGTAGAGATAGAGTACAGTGGAGCACAGTAGAGATAGAGTACAGTGGAGCACAGTAGAGGTAGAGTAGAGTGGAGTACAGTAGAGATAGAGTACAGTGGAGCACAGTAGAGATAGAGTACAGCAGAGTACAGTAGAGGTAGAGTAGAATGGAGTACAGTAGAGATATAGTACAGTTGAGCACAGTAGAGGTAGATTACAGTGGAGTACAGTAGAGATAGAGTACAGTGGAGCACAGTAGAGATAGAGTACAGTGGAGTACAGTGGAGCACAATAGAGATAGAGTACAGTGGAGCAGAGTAGAGATAGAGTACAGTGGAGCACAGTAGAGGTAGAGTACAGTGGAGCAGAGTAGAGATAGAGTACAGTGGAGCACAGTCGAGGTAGAGTACAGTGGAGTACAGTAGAGGTAGAGTACATTGGAGTGCAGTGGAGCACAGTAGAGATAGAGTACAGTGGAGCACAGTAGAGATAGAGTACAGTGGAGCACAGTAGAGATAGAGTACAGTGGAGTACAGTAGAGGTAGAGTACAGTGGAGTACAGTAGAGATAGAGTACAGTGGAGTACAGTAGAGATAGAGTACAGTGGAGCACAGTAGAGGTAGAGTACAGTGGAGTACAGTAGAGGTAGAGTACATTGGAGTGCAGTGGAGCACAGTAGAGATAGTGTACAGTGGAGCACAGTAGAGAAAGAGTACAGTGGAGTACAGTAGAGGTAGAGTACAGTGGAGTACAGTGGAGTACAGTGGAGATAGAGTACAGTGGAGCACAGTAGAGATAGAGTACAGTGGAGTACAGTAGAGATAGAGTACAGTGGAGCACAGTAGACATAGAGTACAGTGGAGAACAGTAGAGGTAGAGTACAGTAGAGTACAGTAGAGATAGAGTACAGTGGAGCACAGTAGAGGTAGAGTACAGTGGAGTACAGTAGAGGTAGAGTAGAGTGGAGTACAGTAGAGATAGAGTACAGTGGAGTACAGTAGAGGTAGAGTAGAGTGGAGTACAGTAGAGATAGAGTACAGTGGAGCACAGTAGAGGTAGAGTACAGTGGAGTACAGTAGAGATAGAGTACAGTGGAGCACAGTAGAGATAGAGTACAGTGGAGTACAGTAGAGGTAGAGTACAGTGGAGTACAGTAGAGATAGAGTACAGTGGAGCACAGTAGAGGTAGAGTACAGTGGAGTACAGTAGAGGTAGAGTACAGTGGAGTACAGTAGAGGTAGAGTACAGTGGAGTACAGTAGAGATATAGTACAGTGGAGCACAGTAGAGATAGAGTACAGTGGAGCACAGTAGAGGTAGAGTAGAGTGGAGTACAGTAGAGATAGAGTACAGTGGAGCACAGTAGAGATAGAGTACAGCGGAGTACAGTAGAGGTAGAGTAGAGTGGAGTACAGTAGAGATAGAGTACAGTGGAGCACAGTAGAGGTAGAGTACAGTGGAGTACAGTAGAGATAGAGTACAGTGGAGCACAGTAGAGATAGAGTACAGTGGAGTACAGTAGAGGTAGAGTACAGTGGAGTACAGTAGAGATAGAGTACAGTGGAGCACAGTAGAGGTAGAGTACAGTGGAGCACAGTAGAGGTAGAGTAGAGTGGAGTACAGTAGAGGTAGAGTACAGTGGAGTACAGTAGAGATAGAGTACAGTGGAGCACAGTAGAGATAGAGTACAGTGGAGCACAGTAGAGGTAGAGTAGAGTGGAGTACAGTAGAGATAGAGTACAGTGGAGCACAGTAGAGATAGAGTACAGCAGAGTACAGTAGAGGTAGAGTAGAGTGGAGTACAGTAGAGATATAGTACAGTGGAGCACAGTAGAGGTAGAGTACAGTGGAGTACAGTAGAGATAGAGTACAGAGGAGCACAGTAGAGATAGAGTACAGTGGAGTACAGTGGAGCACAATAGAGATAGAGTACAGTGGAGCAGAGTAGAGATAGAGTACAGTGGAGCACAGTAGAGGTAGAGTACAGTGGAGCAGAGTAAAGATAGAGTACAGTGGAGCACAGTCGAGGTAGAGTACAGTGGAGTACAATAGAGGTAGAGTACATTGGAGTGCAGTGGAGCACAGTAGAGATAGAGTACAGTGGAGCACAGTAGAGATAGAGTACAGTGGAGCAGAGTAGAGATAGAGTACAGTGGAGTACAGTAGAGGTAGAGTACAGTGGAGTACAGTAGAGATAGAGTACAGTGGAGTACAGTAGAGATAGAGTACAGTGGAGCACAGTAGAGGTAGAGTACAGTGGAGTACAGTAGAGGTAGAGTACATTGGAGTGCAGTGGAGCACAGTAGAGATAGTGTACAGTGGAGCACAGTAGAGATAGAGTACAGTGGAGTACAGTAGAGGTAGAGTACAGTGGAGTACAGTAGAGGTAGAGTACAGTGGAGATAGAGTACAGTAGAGCACAGTAGAGATAGAGTACAGTGGAGTACAGTAGAGATAGAGTACAGTGGAGCACAGTAGATATAGAGTACAGTGGAGAACAGTAGAGGTCGAGTACAGTAGAGTACAGTAGAGATAGAGTACAGTGGAGCACAGTAGAGGTAGAGTAGAGTGGAGTACAGTAGAGATAGAGTACAGTGGAGCACAGTAGAGATAGAGTACAGCGGAGTACAGTAGAGGTAGAGTAGAGTGGAGTACAGTAGAGATAGAGTACAGTGGAGCACAGTAGAGATAGAGTACAGTGGAGCAGAGTAGAGATAGAGTACAGTGGAGCACAGTAGAGGTAGAGTACAGTGGAGCAGAGTAGAGATAGAGTACAGTGGAGCACAGTCGAGGTAGAGTACAGTGGAGTACAATAGAGGTAGAGTACATTGGAGTGCAGTGGAGCACAGTAGAGATAGAGTACAGTGGAGCACAGTAGAGATAGAGTACAGTGGAGCACAGTAGAGATAGAGTACAGTGGAGTACAGTAGAGGTAGAGTACAGTGGAGTACAGTAGAGATAGAGTACAGTGGAGTACAGTAGAGATAGAGTACAGTGGAGCACAGTAGAGGTAGAGTACAGTGGAGTACAGTAGAGGTAGAGTACATTGGAGTGCAGTGGAGCACAGTAGAGATAGTGTACAGTGGAGCACAGTAGAGATAGAGTACAGTGGAGTACAGTAGAGGTAGAGTAAAGTGGAGTACAGTAGAGGTAGAGTACAGTGGAGATAGAGTACAGTGGAGCACAGTAGAGATAGAGTACAGTGGAGTACAGTAGAGATAGAGTACAGTGGAGCACAGTAGACATAGAGTACAGTGGAGAACAGTAGAGGTAGAGTACAGTAGAGTACAGTAGAGATAGAGTACAGTGGAGCACAGTAGAGGTAGAGTACAGTGGAGTACAGTAGAGGTAGAGTATATTGGAGTGCAGTGGAGCACAGTAGAGATAGTGTACAGTGGACCACAGTAGAGATAGAGTACAGTGGAGTACAGTAGAGGTAGAGTACAATGGAGTACAGTAGAGGTAGAGTACAATGGAGCACAGTAGAGATAGAGTACAGTGGAGAACAGTAGAGATAGAGTATAGTGGAGTGCAGTGGAGCACAGTAGAGATAGAGTACAGTGGAGAACAGTAGAGATAGAGTACAGTGGAGTACAGTAGAGGTAGAGTACAGTGGAGTACAGTAGAGATAGAGTACAGTGGAGTACAGTAGAGATAAACTACAGTGGAGTACAGTAGAGATAGGGTACAGTGGAGCACAGTAGAGGTAGAGTACAGTGGAGTACAGTAGAGGTAGAGTACAGTGGAGTACAGTAGAGATAGAGTACAGTGGAGCACAGTAGAGGTAGAGTACAGTGGAGTACAGTGGAGCACAATAGAGATAGAGTACAGTGGAGTACAGTAGAGATAGAGTACAGTGGAGCACAGTAGAGATAGAGTACAGTGGAGTACAGTAGAGGTAGAGTACAGTGGAGTACAGTAGAGATAGAGTACAGTGGAGTACAGTAGAGATAGACTACAGTGGAGTACAGTAGAGATAGAGTACAGTTGAGGACAGTAGAGGTAGAGTACAGTGGAGTATAGTAGAGGTAGTGTACAGTGGAGTACAGTAGAGATAGAGTACAGTGGAGCACAGTAGAGGTAGAGTACAGTGGAGTACATTAGAGGTAGAGTACAGTTGAGTACAGTAGATGTATTGTACAGTGGAGTAGAGTAGAGGTAGAGTAGAGTGGAGTACAGTAGAGATAGAGTACAGTGGAGTACAGTAGAGGTAGAGTAGAGTGGAGTACAGTAGAGATAGAGTACAGTGGAGCACAGTAGAGGTAGAGTACAGTGGAGTACAGTAGAGATAGAGTACAGTGGAGCACAGTAGAGATAGAGTACAGTGGAGTACAGTAGAGGTAGAGTACAGTGGAGTACAGTAGAGATAGAGTACAGTGGAGCACAGTAGAGGTAGAGTACAGTGGAGTACAGTAGAGGTAGATTACAGTTGAGGACAGTAGAGGTAGAGTACAGTGGAGTACAGTAGAGGTAGAGTACAGTGGAGTACAGTAGAGGTAGAGTACAGTGGAGTACAGTAGAGATAGAGTACAGTGGAGCACAGTAGAGGTAGAGTACAGTGGAGAACAGTAGAGGTAGAGTAGAGTGGAGTACAGTAGAGATAGAGTACAGTGGAGTACAGTAGAGGTAGAGTAGAGTGGAGTACAGTAGAGATAGAGTACAGTGGAGCACAGTAGAGGTAGAGTACAGTGGAGCACAGAAGAGATAGAGTACAGTGGAGCACAGTAGAGATAGAGTACAGTGGAGTACAGTAGAGGTAGAGTACAGTGGAGTACAGTAGAGATAGAGTACAGTGGAGCACAGTAGAGGTAGAGTACAGTGGAGCACAGTAGAGGTAGACTACAGTGGAGTACAGTAGAGGTAGAGTAATGTGGAGTACAGTAGAGATAGAGTACAGTGGAGCACAGTAGAGATAGAGTACAGTGGAGCACAGTAGAGGTAGAGTAGAGTGGAGTACAGTAGAGATAGAGTACAGTGGAGCACAGTAGAGATAGAGTACAGCAGAGTACAGTAGAGGTAGAGTAGAGTGGAGTACAGTAGAGATATAGTACAGTTGAGCACAGTAGAGGTAGATTACAGTGGAGTACAGTAGAGATAGAGTACAGTGGAGCACAGTAGAGATAGAGTACAGTGGAGTACAGTGGAGCACAATAGAGATAGAGTACAGTGGAGCAGAGTAGAGATAGAGTACAGTGGAGCACAGTAGAGGTAGAGTACAGTGGAGCAGAGTAGAGATAGAGTACAGTGGAGCACAGTCGAGGTAGAGTACAGTGGAGTACAGTAGAGGTAGAGTACATTGGAGTGCAGTGGAGCACAGTAGAGATAGAGTACAGTGGAGCACAGTAGAGATAGAGTACAGTGGAGCACAGTAGAGATAGAGTACAGTGTAGTACAGTAGAGGTAGAGTACAGTGGAGTACAGTAGAGATAGAGTACAGTGGAGTACAGTAGAGATAGAGTACAGTGGAGCACAGTAGAGGTAGAGTACAGTGGAGTACAGTAGAGGTAGAGTACATTGGAGTGCAGTGGAGCACAGTAGAGATAGTGTACAGTGGAGCACAGTAGAGATAGAGTACAGTGGAGTACAGTAGAGGTAGAGTACAGTGGAGTACAGTGGAGTACAGTGGAGATAGAGTACAGTGGAGCACAGTAGAGATAGAGTACAGTGGAGTACAGTAGAGATAGAGTACAGTGGAGCACAGTAGACATAGAGTACAGTGGAGAACAGTAGAGGTAGAGTACAGTAGAGTACAGTAGAGATAGAGTACAGTGGAGCACAGTAGAGGTAGAGTACAGTGGAGTACAGTAGAGGTAGAGTAGAGTGGAGTACAGTAGAGATAGAGTACAGTGGAGTACAGTAGAGGTAGAGTAAAGTGGAGTACAGTAGAGGTAGAGTACAGTGGAGATAGAGTACAGTGGAGCACAGTAGAGATAGAGTACAGTGGAGTACAGTAGAGATAGAGTACAGTGGAGCACAGTAGACATAGAGTACAGTGGAGAACAGTAGAGGTAGAGTACAGTAGAGTACAGTAGAGATAGAGTACAGTGGAGCACAGTAGAGGTAGAGTACAGTGGAGTACAGTAGAGGTAGAGTATATTGGAGTGCAGTGGAGCACAGTAGAGATAGTGTACAGTGGACCACAGTAGAGATAGAGTACAGTGGAGTACAGTAGAGGTAGAGTACAATGGAGTACAGTAGAGGTAGAGTACAATGGAGCACAGTAGAGATAGAGTACAGTGGAGAACAGTAGAGATAGAGTATAGTGGAGTGCAGTGGAGCACAGTAGAGATAGAGTACAGTGGAGAACAGTAGAGATAGAGTACAGTGGAGTACAGTAGAGGTAGAGTACAGTGGAGTACAGTAGAGATAGAGTACAGTGGAGTACAGTAGAGATAAACTACAGTGGAGTACAGTAGAGATAGGGTACAGTGGAGCACAGTAGAGGTAGAGTACAGTGGAGTACAGTAGAGGTAGAGTACAGTGGAGTACAGTAGAGATAGAGTACAGTGGAGCACAGTAGAGGTAGAGTACAGTGGAGTACAGTGGAGCACAATAGAGATAGAGTACAGTGGAGCACAGTAGAGATAGAGTACAGTGGAGCACAGTAGAGATAGAGTACAGTGGAGTACAGTAGAGGTAGAGTACAGTGGAGTACAGTAGAGATAGAGTACAGTGGAGTACAGTAGAGATAGACTACAGTGGAGTACAGTAGAGATAGAGTACAGTTGAGGACAGTAGAGGTAGAGTACAGTGGAGTATAGTAGAGGTAGAGTACAGTGGAGTACAGTAGAGATAGAGTACAGTGGAGCACAGTAGAGGTAGAGTACAGTGGAGTACATTAGAGGTAGAGTACAGTGGAGTACAGTAGATGTATTGTACAGTGGAGTAGAGTAGAGGTAGAGTAGAGTGGAGTACAGTAGAGATAGAGTACAGTGGAGTACAGTAGAGGTAGAGTAGAGTGGAGTAGAGTAGAGATAGAGTACAGTGGAGCACAGTAGAGGTAGAGTACAGTGGAGTACAGTAGAGATAGAGTACAGTGGAGCACAGTAGAGATAGAGTACAGTGGAGTACAGTAGAGGTAGAGTACAGTGGAGTACAGTAGAGATAGAGTACAGTGGAGCACAGTAGAGGTAGAGTACAGTGGAGTACAGTAGAGGTAGATTACAGTTGAGGACAGTAGAGGTAGAGTACAGTGGAGTACAGTAGAGGTAGAGTACAGTGGAGTACAGTAGAGGTAGAGTACAGTGGAGTACAGTAGAGATAGAGTACAGTGGAGCACAGTAGAGGTAGAGTACAGTGGAGAACAGTAGAGGTAGAGTAGAGTGGAGTACAGTAGAGATAGAGTACAGTGGAGTACAGTAGAGGTAGAGTAGAGTGGAGTACAGTAGAGATAGAGTACAGTGGAGCACAGTAGAGGTAGAGTACAGTGGAGCACAGAAGAGATAGAGTACAGTGGAGCACAGTAGAGATAGAGTACAGTGGAGTACAGTAGAGGTAGAGTACAGTGGAGTACAGTAGAGATAGAGTACAGTGGAGCACAGTAGAGGTAGAGTACAGTGGAGCACAGTAGAGGTAGACTACAGTGGAGTACAGTAGAGGTAGAGTAATGTGGAGTACAGTAGAGATAGAGTACAGTGGAGCACAGTAGAGATAGAGTACAGTGGAGCACAGTAGAGGTAGAGTAGAGTGGAGTACAGTAGAGATAGAGTACAGTGGAGCACAGTAGAGATAGAGTACAGCAGAGTACAGTAGAGGTAGAGTAGAGTGGAGTACAGTAGAGATATAGTACAGTTGAGCACAGTAGAGGTAGATTACAGTGGAGTACAGTAGAGATAGAGTACAGTGGAGCACAGTAGAGATAGAGTACAGTGGAGTACAGTGGAGCACAATAGAGATAGAGTACAGTGGAGCAGAGTAGAGATAGAGTACAGTGGAGCACAGTAGAGGTAGAGTACAGTGGAGCAGAGTAGAGATAGAGTACAGTGGAGCACAGTCGAGGTAGAGTACAGTGGAGTACAGTAGAGGTAGAGTACAGTGGAGTACAGTAGAGGTAGAGTACATTGGAGTGCAGTGGAGCACAGTAGAGATAGTGTACAGTGGAGCACAGTAGAGATAGAGTACAGTGGAGTACAGTAGAGGTAGAGTACAGTGGAGTACAGTAGAGGTAGAGTACAGTGGAGTACAGTAGAGATAGAGTACAGTGGAGTACAGTAGAGATAGAGTACAGTGGAGCACAGTAGAGGTAGAGTACAGTGGAGTACAGTAGAGGTAGAGTACATTGGAGTGCAGTGGAGCACAGTAGAGATAGTGTACAGTGGAGCACAGTAGAGATAGAGTACAGTGGAGTACAGTAGAGGTAGAGTACAGTGGAGTACAGTGGAGTACAGTGGAGATAGAGTACAGTGGAGCACAGTAGAGATAGAGTACAGTGGAGTACAGTAGAGATAGAGTACAGTGGAGCACAGTAGACATAGAGTACAGTGGAGAACAGTAGAGGTAGAGTACAGTAGAGTACAGTAGAGATAGAGTACAGTGGAGCACAGTAGAGGTAGAGTACAGTGGAGTACAGTAGAGGTAGAGTAGAGTGGAGTACAGTAGAGATAGAGTACAGTGGAGTACAGTAGAGGTAGAGTAGAGTGGAGTACAGTAGAGATAGAGTACAGTGGAGCACATTAGAGGTAGAGTACAGTGGAGTACAGTAGAGATAGAGTACAGTGGAGCACAGTAGAGATAGAGTACAGTGGAGTACAGTAGAGGTAGAGTACAGTGGAGTACAGTAGAGATAGAGTACAGTGGAGCACAGTAGAGGTAGAGTACAGTGGAGTACAGTAGAGATAGAGTACAGTGGAGCACAGTAGAGATAGAGTACAGTGGAGTACAGTAGAGGTAGAGTACAGTGGAGTACAGTAGAGGTAGAGTACAGTGGAGTACAGTAGAGATATAGTACAGTGGAGCACAGTAGAGATAGAGTACAGTGGAGCACAGTAGAGGTAGAGTAGAGTGGAGTACAGTAGAGATAGAGTACAGTGGAGCACAATAGAGATAGAGTACAGCGGAGTACAGTAGAGGTAGAGTAGAGTGGAGTACAGTAGAGATAGAGTACAGTGGAGCACAGTAGAGGTAGAGTACAGTGGAGTACAGTAGAGATAGAGTACAGTGGAGCACAGTAGAGATAGAGTACAGTGGAGTACAGTAGAGGTAGAGTACAGTGGAGTACAGTAGAGATAGAGTACAGTGGAGCACAGTAGAGGTAGAGTACAGTGGAGCACAGTAGAGGTAGAGTAGAGTGGAGTACAGTAGAGGTAGAGTACAGTGGAGTACAGTAGAGATAGAGTACAGTGGAGCACAGTAGAGATAGAGTACAGTGGAGCACAGTAGAGGTAGAGTAGAGTGGAGTACAGTAGAGATAGAGTACAGTGGAGCACAGTAGAGATAGAGTACAGCAGAGTACAGTAGAGGTAGAGTAGAGTGGAGTACAGTAGAGATATAGTACAGTGGAGCACAGTAGAGGTAGAGTACAGTGGAGTACAGTAGAGATAGAGTACAGTGGAGCACAGTAGAGATAGAGTACAGTGGAGTACAGTGGAGCACAATAGAGATAGAGTACAGTTGAGCAGAGTAGAGATAGAGTACAGTGGAGCACAGTAGAGGTAGAGTACAGTGGAGCAGAGTAAAGATAGAGTACAGTGGAGCACAGTCGAGGTAGAGTACAGTGGAGTACAATAGAGGTAGAGTACATTGGAGTGCAGTGGAGCACAGTAGAGATAGAGTACAGTGGAGCACAGTAGAGATAGAGTACAGTGGAGCACAGTAGAGATAGAGTACAGTGGAGTACAGTAGAGGTAGAGTACAGTGGAGTACAGTAGAGATAGAGTACAGTGGAGTACAGTAGAGATAGAGTACAGTGGAGCACAGTAGAGGTAGAGTACAGTGGAGTACAGTAGAGGTAGAGTACATTGGAGTGCAGTGGAGCACAGTAGAGATAGTGTACAGTGGAGTACAGTAGAGGTAGAGTACAGTGGAGTACAGTAGAGGTAGAGTACAGTGGAGATAGAGTACAGTAGAGCACAGTAGAGATAGAGTACAGTGGAGTACAGTAGAGATAGAGTACAGTGGAGCACAGTAGACATAGAGTACAGTGGAGAACAGTAGAGGTCGAGTACAGTAGAGTACAGTAGAGATAGAGTACAGTGGAGCACAGTAGAGGTAGAGTACAGTGGAGTACAGTAGAGGTAGAGTATATTGGAGTAGAGTGGAGCACAGTAGAGATAGTGTACAGTTGACCACAGTAGAGATAGAGTACAGTGGAGTACAGTAGAGGTAGAGTACAGTGGAGTACAGTAGAGGTAGAGTACAGTGGAGCACAGTAGAGATAGAGTACAGTGGAGTACAGTAGAGATAGAGTATAGTGGAGTGCAGTGGAGCACAGTAGAGATAGAGTACAGTGGAGCACAGTAGAGATAGAGTACAGTGGAGTACAGTAGAGGTAGAGTACAGTGGAGTACAGTAGAGATAGAGTACAGTGGAGTACAGTAGAGATAAACTACAGTGGAGTACAGTAGAGATAGGGTACAGTGGAGCACAGTAGAGGTAGAGTACAGTGGAGTACATTAGAGGTAGAGTACAGTGGAGTACAGTAGAGATAGAGTACAGTGGAGCACAGTAGAGGTAGAGTACAGTGGAGTACAGTGGAGCACAATAGAGATAGAGTACAGTGGAGCACAGTAGAGATAGAGTACAGTGGAGCACAGTAGAGGTAGAGTACAGTGGAGTACAGTAGAGATAGAGTACAGTGGAGTACAGTAGAGATATACTACAGTGGAGTACAGTAGAGATAGAGTACAGTTGAGGACAGTAGAGGTAGAGTACAGTGGAGTACAGTAGAGGTAGAGTACAGTGGAGTACAGTAGAGATAGAGTACAGTGGAGCACAGCAGAGGTAGAGTACAGTGGAGTAAATTAGAGATAGAGTACAGTGGAGTACAGTAGTGGTATTGTACAGTGGAGTAGAGTAGAGGTAGAGTAGAGTGGAGTACAGTAGAGATAGAGTTCTTTGGAGTACAGTAGAGATAGACTACAGTGGAGTACAGTAGAGGTAGAGTAGAGTGGAGTACAGTAGAGATAGAGTACAGTGGAGTACAGTAGAGGTAGAGCAGAGTGGCGTACAGTAGAGATAGAGTACAGTGGAGCAGAGTAGAGATAGAGTACAGTGGATTACAGTAGAGATAGAGTACATTGGAGCACAGTAGAGATAGAGTACAGTGGAGTACAGTAGAGGTAGAGTAGAGTGGAGTACAGTAGAGATAGAGTACAGTGGAGTACAGTAGAGGTAGAGTAGAGTGGAGTACAGTAGAGATAGAGTACAGTGGAGCACAGTAGAGGTAGAGTACAGCGGAGTACAGTAGAGATAGAGTACAGTGGAGCACAGTAGAGATAGAGTACAGTGGAGTACAGTAGAGGTAGAGTAGAGTGGAGTACAGTAGAGATAGAGTACAGTGGAGTACAGTAGAGGTAGAGTACAGTGGAGTACAGTAGAGGTAGAGTACAGTGGAGTACAGTAGAGGTAGAGTACAGTGGAGTACAGTAGAGATAGAGTACAGTGGAGCACAGTAGAGGTAGAGTACAGTGGAGTACAGTAGAGGTAGAGTACAGTGGAGTACAGTAGAGGTAGAGTAGAGTGGAGTACAGTAGAGATAGAGTACAGTGGAGCAGAGTAGAGGTAGAGTACAGTGGAGTACAGTAGAGATAGAGTACAGTGGAGCACAGTAGAGATAGAGTACAGTTGAGTACAGTAGAGGTAGAGTACAGTGGAGTACAGTAGAGATAGAGTACAGTGGAGCACAGTAGAGGTAGAGTACAGTGGAGTACAGTAGAGGTAGAGTACAGTGGAGTACAGTAGAGGTAGAGTACAGTGGAGTACAGTAGAGATAGAGTACAGTGGAGCACAGTAGAGATAGAGTACAGTGGAGTACGGTAGAAGTAGAGTAGAGTGGAGTACAGTAGAGGTAGAGTACAGTGGAGCACAGTAGAGGTAGAGTACAGTGGAGTACAGTAGAGATAGAGTACAGTGGAGTACAGTAGAGATAGAGTACAGTGGAGCACAGTAGAGATAGAGTACAGTGGAGTACGGTAGAAGTAGAGTAGAGTGGAGTACAGTAGAGGTAGAGTACAGTGGAGTACAGTAGAGGTAGAGTACAGTGAAGTACAGTAGAGGTAGAGTACAGTGGAGTAGAGTAGAGGTAGAATACAGTGGAGTACAGTAGAGATAGAGTACTTTGGAGTACAGTAAAGATAGACAACAGTGGAGCACAGTAGAGGTAGAGTACAGTGGAGTACAGTGGAGCACAATAGAGATAGAGTACAGTGGAGCAGAGTAGAGATAGAGTACAGTAGATTACAGTAGAGGTAGAGTACAGTGGAGTACAGTAGAGATAGAGTACAGTGGAGCACAGTAGAGATAGAGTACAGTGGAGTACAGTAGAGGTAGAGTAGAGTGGAGTACAGTAGAGATAGAGTACAGTGGAGTACAGTAGAGGTAGAGTAGAGTGGAGTACAGTAGAGATAGAGTACAGTGGAGCACAGTAGAGGTAGAGTACAGTGAAGTACAGTAGAGATAGAGTACAGTGGAGCACAGTAGAGATAGAGTACAGTGGAGTAGAGTAGAGATAGAGTACAGTGGAGTACAGTAGAGGTAGAGTAGAGTGGAGTACAGTAGAGATAGAGTACAGTGGAGTACAGTAGAGGTAGAGTAGAGTGGAGTACAGTAGAGATAGAGTACAGTGGAGCACAGTAGAGGTAGAGTACAGTGGAGTACAGTAGAGATAGAGTACAGTGGAGCACAGTAGAGATAGAGTACAGTGGAGTACAGTAGAGGTAGAGTACAGTGGAGTACAGTAGAGATAGAGTACAGTGGAGCACAGTAGAGGTAGAGTACAGTGGAGTACAGTAGAGGTAGAGTACAGTGGAGTACAGTAGAGGTAGAGTACAGTGGAGTACAGTAGAGATAGAGTACAGTGGAGCACAGTAGAGATAGAGTACAGTGGAGTACAGTAGAGGTAGAGTAGAGTGGAGTACAGTAGAGATAGAGTACAGTGGAGCACAGTAGAGGTAGAGTACAGTGGAATACAGTAGAGATAGAGTACAGTGGAGCACAGTAGAGATAGAGTACAGTGGAGTACAGTAGAGGTAGAGTACAGTGGAGTACAGTAGAGATAGAGTACAGTGGAGCACAGTAGAGGTAGAGTACAGTGGAGTACAGTAGAGGTAGAGTACAGTGGAGTACAGTAGAGGTAGAGTACAGTGGAGTACAGTAGAGGTAGAGTACAGTGGAGTAGAGTAGAGGTACAGTACAGTTGAGTACAGTAGAGATAGAGTACTTTGGAGTACAGTAGAGATAGACAACAGTGGAGTACAGTAGAGATAGAGTACAGTGGAGCACAGTAGAGGTAGAGTACAGTGGAGTACAGTGGAGCACAATAGAGATAGAGTACAGTGGAGCAGAGTAGAGATAGAGTACAGTGGATTACAGTAGAGATAGAGTACAGTGGAGCACAGTAGAGATAGAGTACAGTGGAGTACAGTGAGGTAGAGTAGAGTGGAGTACAGTAGAGATAGAGTACAGTGGAGTACAGTAGAGGTAGAGTAGAGTGGAGTACAGTAGAGATAGAGTACAGTGGAGCACAGTAGAGGTAGAGTACAGTGGAGTACAGTAGAGATAGAGTACAGTGGAGCACAGTAGAGATAGAGTACAGTGGAGTACAGTGGAGGTAGAGTAGAGTGGAGTACAGTAGAGATAGAGTACAGTGGAGTACAGTAGAGGTAGAGTAGAGTGGAGTACAGTAGAGATAGAGTACAGTGGAGCAGAGTAGAGATAGAGTACAGTGGATTACAGTAGAGATAGAGTACAGTGGAGCACAGTAGAGATAGAGTACATTGGAGTACAGTAGAGGTAGAGTAGAGTGGAGAACAGTAGAGATAGAGTACAGTGGAGTACAGTAGAGGTAGAGTAGAGTGGAGTACAGTAGAGATAGAGTACAGTGGAGCACAGTAGAGGTAGAGTACAGTGGAGTACAGTAGAGATAGAGTACAGTGGAGCACAGTAGAGATAGAGTACAGTGGAGTACAGTAGAGGTAGAGTAGAATGGAGTACAGTAGAGATAGAGTACAGTGGAGCACAGTAGAGGTAGAGTACAGTGGAGTACAGTAGAGATAGAGTACAGTGGAGCACAGTAGAGATAGAGTACAGTGGAGTACAGTAGAGGTAGAGTACAGTGGAGTACAGTAGAGATAGAGTACAGTGGAGCACAGTAAAGGTAGAGTACAGTGGAGTACAGTAGAGGTAGAGTACAGTTGAGGACAGTAGAGGTAGAGTACAGTGGAGTACAGTAGAGGTAGAGTACAGTGGAGTACAGTAGAGGTAGAGTACAGTGGAGTACAGTAGAGATAGAGTACAGTGGAGCACAGTAGAGGTAGAGTACAGTGGAGTACAGTAGAGGTAGAGTAGAGTGGAGTACAGTAGAGATAGAGTACAGTGGAGTACAGTAGAGGTAGAGTAGAGTGGAGTACAGTAGAGATAGAGTACAGTGGAGCAGAGTAGAGGTAGAGTACAGTGGAGTACAGTAGAGATAGAGTACAGTGGAGCACAGTAGAGATAGAGTACAGTGGAGTACTGTAGAGGTAGAGTACAGTGGAGTACAGTAGAGATAGAGTACAGTTGAGCACAGTAGAGGTAGAGTACAGTGGAGTACAGTAGAGGTAGAGTAGAGTGGAGTACAGTAGAGATAGAGTACAGTGGAGCACAGTAGAGATAGAGTACAGTGGAGCACAGTAGAGGTAGAGTAGAGTGGAGTACAGTAGAGATAGAGTACAGTGGAGCACAGTAGAGATAGAGTACAGCGGAGTACAGTAGAGGTAGAGTAGAGTGGAGTACAGTAGAGATATAGTACAGTGGAGCACAGTAGAGTACAGTGGAGTACAGTAGAGATAGAGTACAGTGGAGCACAGTAGAGATAGAGTACAGTGGAGTACAGTGGAGCACAATAGAGATAGAGTACAGTGGAGCAGAGTAGAGATAGAGTACAGTGGAGCACAGTAGAGGTAGAGTACAGTGGAGCACAGTAGAGGTAGAGTACAGTGGAGCACAGTAGAGGTAGAGTGCAGTGGAGTACAGTAGAGGTAGAGTACAGTGGAGTACAGTAGAGGTAGAGTATATTGGAGTGCAGTGGAGCACAGTAGAGATAGTGTACAGTGGACCACAGTAGAGGTAGAGTACAGTGGAGTACAGTAGAGGTAGAGTACAGTGGAGTACAATAGAGATAGAGTACAGTGGAGCACAGTAGAGATAGAGTACAGTGGAGTACAGTAGAGGTAGAGTAGAGTGGAGTAGAGTAGAGATAGAGTACAGTGGAGCACAGTAGAGGTAGAGTACAGTGGAGTACAGTAGAGACAGAGTACAGTGGAGCACAGTAGAGATAGAGTACAGTGGAGTACAGTAGAGGTAGAGTACAGTGGAGTACAGTAGAGATAGAGTACAGTGGAGCACAGTAGAGGTAGAGTACAGTGGAGTACAGTAGAGGTAGAGTACAGTGGAGTACAGTAGAGGTAGAGTACAGTGGAGTACAGTAGTGGTAGAGTACAGTGGAGTAGAGTAGAGGTAGAGTACAGTGGAGTACAGTAGAGATAGAGTACTTTGGAGTACAGTAGAGATAGACAACAGTGGAGTACAGTAGAGATAGAGTACAGTGGAGCACAGTAGAGGTAGATTACAGTGGAGTACAGTGGAGCACAATAGAGATAGAGTACAATGGAGCAGAGTAGAGATAGAGTACAGTAGATTACAGTAGAGGTAGAGTACAGTGAAGTACAGTAGAGATAGAGTACAGTGGAGCACAGTAGAGATAGAGTACAGTGGAGTACAGTAGAGGTAGAGTAGAGTGGAGTACAGTAGAGATAGAGTACACTGGAGCACAGTAGAGGTAGAGTACAGTGGAGTACAGTAGAGATAGAGTACAGTGGAGCACAGTAGAGATAGAGTACAGTGGAGTACAGTAGAGGTAGAGTAGAGTGGAGTACAGTAGAGATAGAGTACATTGGAGTACAGTAGAGGTAGAGTAGAGTGGAGTACAGTAGAGATAGAGTACAGTGGAGCACAGTAGAGGTAGAGTACAGTGGAGTACAGTAGAGATAGAGTACAGTGGAGCACAGTAGAGACAGAGTACAGTGGAGTACAGTAGAGGTAGAGTACAGTGGAGTACAGTAGAGATAGAGTACAGTGGAGCACAGTAGAGATAGAGTACAGTGGAGTACAGTAGAGGTAGAGTACAGTGGAGTACAGTAGAGATAGAGTACAGTGGAGTACAGTAGA
Organism: Tiaroga cobitis; assembly: GCA_030578255.1. Taxonomy (NCBI): domain Eukaryota; kingdom Metazoa; phylum Chordata; class Actinopteri; order Cypriniformes; family Leuciscidae; genus Tiaroga; species Tiaroga cobitis. Next base: position 88,408 of record JAROOI010000118.1, on the reverse strand, counting down.
GATAGACTACAGTGGAGTACAGTAGAGATAGAGTACAGTGGAGCACAGTAGAGATAGAGTACAGTGGAGCACAGTAGAGATAGAGTACAGTGGAGTACAGTAGAGGTAGAGTACAGTGGAGTACGGTAGAGGTAGAGTACAGTGGAGTACATTAGAGATAGAGTACAGTGGAGCACAGTAGAGATATAGTACAGTGGAGCACAGTAGAGGTAGAGTAGAGTGGAGTACAGTAGAGATAGAGTACAGTGGAGCACAGTAGAGATAGAGTACAGCGGATGACAGTAGAGGTAGAGTAGAGTGGAGTACAGTAGAGATATAGTACAGTGGAGCACAGTAGAGATAGAGTACAGTGGAGTACAGTAGAGGTAGAGTACAGTGGAGTACGGTAGAGGTAGAGTACAGTGGAGTACATTAGAGATAGAGTACAGTGGAGCACAGTAGAGATATAGTACAGTGGAGCACAGTAGAGGTAGAGTAGAGTGGAGTACAGTAGAGATAGAGTACAGTGGAGCACAGTAGAGATAGAGTACAGCGGATGACAGTAGAGGTAGAGTAGAGTGGAGTACAGTAGAGATATAGTACAGTGGAGCACAGTAGAGGTAGAGTACAGTGGAGTACAGTAGAGATAGAGTACAGTGGAGCACAGTAGAGATAGAGTACAGTGGAGTACAGTGGAGCACAATAGAGATAGAGTACAGTGGAGCACAGTAGAGGTAGAGTATAGTGGAGCAGAGTAGAGATAGAGTACAGTGGAGCACAGTCGAGGTAGAGTACAGTGGAGTAAATAGAGGTAGAGTACATTGGAGTGCAGTGGAGCACAGTAGAGATAGAGTACAGTGGAGCAAGGTAGAGATAGAGTACAGAGGAGTACAGTAGAGGTAGAGTACAGTGGAGTACAGTAGAGATAGAGTACAGTGGAGTACAGTAGAGATAGACTACAGTGGAGTACAGTAGAGATAGAGTACAGTGGAGCACAGTAGAGATAGAGTACAGTGGAGCACAGTAGAGATAGAGTACAGTGGAGTACAGTAGAGGTAGAGTACAGTGGAGTATAGTAGAGATAGAGTACAGTGGAGCACAGTAGAGATAGAGTACAGTGGAGTACAGTAGAGATAGAGTACAGTGGAGTACAGTAGAGATAGAGTACAGTGGAGCACAGTAGAGGTAGAGTACAGTGGAGTACAGTAGAGGTAGAGTACAGTGGAGTACAGTAGAGGTAGAGTACAGTGGAGTACAATAGAGATAGAGTACAGTGGAGCACAGTAGAGATAGAGTACAGTGGAGTACAGTAGAGGTAGAGTAGAGTGGAGTAGAGTAGAGATAGAGTACAGTGGAGCACAGTAGAGGTAGAGTACAGTGGAGTACAGTAGAGACAGAGTACAGTGGAGCACAGTAGAGATAGAGTACAGTGGAGTACAGTAGAGGTAGAGTACAGTGGAGTACAGTAGAGATAGAGTACAGTGGAGTACAGTAGAGGTAGAGTAGAGTGGAGTACAGTAGAGATAGAGTACAGTGGAGCAGAGTAGAGGTAGAGTACAGTGGAGTACAGTAGAGATAGAGTACAGTGGAGCACAGTAGAGATAGAGTACAGTTGAGTACAGTAGAGGTAGAGTACAGTGGAGTACAGTAGAGATAGAGTACAGTGGAGCACAGTAGAGGTAGAGTACAGTGGAGTACAGTAGAGGTAGAGTACAGTGGAGTACAGTAGAGGTAGAGTACAGTGGAGTACAGTAGAGATAGAGTACAGTGGAGCACAGTAGAGATAGAGTACAGTGGAGTACGGTAGAAGTAGAGTAGAGTGGAGTACAGTAGAGGTAGAGTACAGTGGAGCACAGTAGAGGTAGAGTACAGTGGAGTACAGTAGAGATAGAGTACAGTGGAGTACAGTAGAGATAGAGTACAGTGGAGCACAGTAGAGATAGAGTACAGTGGAGTACGGTAGAAGTAGAGTAGAGTGGAGTACAGTAGAGGTAGAGTACAGTGGAGTACAGTAGAGGTAGAGTACAGTGAAGTACAGTAGAGGTAGAGTACAGTGGAGTAGAGTAGAGGTAGAATACAGTGGAGTACAGTAGAGATAGAGTACTTTGGAGTACAGTAAAGATAGACAACAGTGGAGCACAGTAGAGGTAGAGTACAGTGGAGTACAGTGGAGCACAATAGAGATAGAGTACAGTGGAGCAGAGTAGAGATAGAGTACAGTAGATTACAGTAGAGGTAGAGTACAGTGGAGTACAGTAGAGATAGAGTACAGTGGAGCACAGTAGAGATAGAGTACAGTGGAGTACAGTAGAGGTAGAGTAGAGTGGAGTACAGTAGAGATAGAGTACAGTGGAGTACAGTAGAGGTAGAGTAGAGTGGAGTACAGTAGAGATAGAGTACAGTGGAGCACAGTAGAGGTAGAGTACAGTGAAGTACAGTAGAGATAGAGTACAGTGGAGCACAGTAGAGATAGAGTACAGTGGAGTAGAGTAGAGATAGAGTACAGTGGAGTACAGTAGAGGTAGAGTAGAGTGGAGTACAGTAGAGATAGAGTACAGTGGAGTACAGTAGAGGTAGAGTAGAGTGGAGTACAGTAGAGATAGAGTACAGTGGAGCACAGTAGAGGTAGAGTACAGTGGAGTACAGTAGAGATAGAGTACAGTGGAGCACAGTAGAGATAGAGTACAGTGGAGTACAGTAGAGGTAGAGTACAGTTTAGTACAGTAGAGATAGAGTACAGTGGAGCACAGTAGAGGTAGAGTACAGTGGAGTACAGTAGAGGTAGAGTACAGTGGAGTACAGTAGAGGTAGAGTACAGTGGAGTACAGTAGAGATAGAGTACAGTGGAGCACAGTAGAGATAGAGTACAGTGGAGTACAGTAGAGGTAGAGTAGAGTGGAGTACAGTAGAGATAGAGTACAGTGGAGCACAGTAGAGGTAGAGTACAGTGGAATACAGTAGAGATAGAGTACAGTGGAGCACAGTAGAGATAGAGTACAGTGGAGTACAGTAGAGGTAGAGTACAGTGGAGTACAGTAGAGATAGAGTACAGTGGAGCACAGTAGAGGTAGAGTACAGTGGAGTACAGTAGAGGTAGAGTACAGTGGAGTACAGTAGAGGTAGAGTACAGTGGAGTACAGTAGAGGTAGAGTACAGTGGAGTAGAGTAGAGGTACAGTACAGTTGAGTACAGTAGAGATAGAGTACTTTGGAGTACAGTAGAGATAGACAACAGTGGAGTACAGTAGAGATAGAGTACAGTGGAGCACAGTAGAGGTAGAGTACAGTGGAGTACAGTGGAGCACAATAGAGATAGAGTACAGTGGAGCAGAGTAGAGATAGAGTACAGTGGATTACAGTAGAGATAGAGTACAGTGGAGCACAGTAGAGATAGAGTACAGTGGAGTACAGTGAGGTAGAGTAGAGTGGAGTACAGTAGAGATAGAGTACAGTGGAGTACAGTAGAGGTAGAGTAGAGTGGAGTACAGTAGAGATAGAGTACAGTGGAGCACAGTAGAGGTAGAGTACAGTGGAGTACAGTAGAGATAGAGTACAGTGGAGCACAGTAGAGATAGAGTACAGTGGAGTACAGTGGAGGTAGAGTAGAGTGGAGTACAGTAGAGATAGAGTACAGTGGAGTACAGTAGAGGTAGAGTAGAGTGGAGTACAGTAGAGATAGAGTACAGTGGAGCAGAGTAGAGATAGAGTACAGTGGATTACAGTAGAGATAGAGTACAGTGGAGCACAGTAGAGATAGAGTACAGTGGAGTACAGTAGAGGTAGAGTAGAGTGGAGAACAGTAGAGATAGAGTACAGTGGAGTACAGTAGAGGTAGAGTAGAGTGGAGTACAGTAGAGATAGAGTACAGTGGAGCACAGTAGAGGTAGAGTACAGTGGAGTACAGTAGAGATAGAGTACAGTGGAGCACAGTAGAGATAGAGTACAGTGGAGTACAGTAGAGGTAGAGTAGAATGGAGTACAGTAGAGATAGAGTACAGTGGAGCACAGTAGAGGTAGAGTACAGTGGAGTACAGTAGAGATAGAGTACAGTGGAGCACAGTAGAGATAGAGTACAGTGGAGTACAGTAGAGGTAGAGTACAGTGGAGTACAGTAGAGATAGAGTACAGTGGAGCACAGTAAAGGTAGAGTACAGTGGAGTACAGTAGAGGTAGAGTACAGTTGAGGACAGTAGAGGTAGAGTACAGTGGAGTACAGTAGAGGTAGAGTACAGTGGAGTACAGTAGAGGTAGAGTACAGTGGAGTACAGTAGAGATAGAGTACAGTGGAGCACAGTAGAGGTAGAGTACAGTGGAGTACAGTAGAGGTAGAGTAGAGTGGAGTACAGTAGAGATAGAGTACAGTGGAGTACAGTAGAGGTAGAGTAGAGTGGAGTACAGTAGAGATAGAGTACAGTGGAGCAGAGTAGAGGTAGAGTACAGTGGAGTACAGTAGAGATAGAGTACAGTGGAGCACAGTAGAGATAGAGTACAGTGGAGTACTGTAGAGGTAGAGTACAGTGGAGTACAGTAGAGATAGAGTACAGTTGAGCACAGTAGAGGTAGAGTACAGTGGAGTACAGTAGAGGTAGAGTAGAGTGGAGTACAGTAGAGATAGAGTACAGTGGAGCACAGTAGAGATAGAGTACAGTGGAGTACAGTAGAGGTAGAGTAGAGTGGAGTACAGTAGAGGTAGAGTACAGTGGAGTACAGTAGAGATAGAGTACAGTGGAGCACAGTAGAGGTAGAGTACAGTGGAGTACAGTAGAGGTAGAGTAGAGTGGAGTACAGTAGAGATAGAGTACAGTGGAGTACAGTAGAGGTAGAGTAGAGTGGAGTACAGTAGAGATAGAGTACAGTGGAGCAGAGTAGAGGTAGAGTACAGTGGAGTACAGTAGAGATAGAGTACAGTGGAGCACAGTAGAGATAGAGTACAGTGGAGTACTGTAGAGGTAGAGTACAGTGGAGTACAGTAGAGATAGAGTACAGTTGAGCACAGTAGAGGTAGAGTACAGTGGAGTACAGTAGAGGTAGAGTAGAGTGGAGTACAGTAGAGATAGAGTACAGTGGAGCACAGTAGAGATAGAGTACAGTGGAGCACAGTAGAGGTAGAGTAGAGTGGAGTACAGTAGAGATAGAGTACAGTGGAGCACAGTAGAGATAGAGTACAGCGGAGTACAGTAGAGGTAGAGTAGAGTGGAGTACAGTAGAGATATAGTACAGTGGAGCACAGTAGAGTACAGTGGAGTACAGTAGAGATAGAGTACAGTGGAGCACAGTAGAGATAGAGTACAGTGGAGTACAGTGGAGCACAATAGAGATAGAGTACAGTGGAGCAGAGTAGAGATAGAGTACAGTGGAGCACAGTAGAGGTAGAGTACAGTGGAGCACAGTAGAGGTAGAGTACAGTGGAGCACAGTAGAGGTAGAGTGCAGTGGAGTACAGTAGAGGTAGAGTACAGTGGAGTACAGTAGAGGTAGAGTATATTGGAGTGCAGTGGAGCACAGTAGAGATAGTGTACAGTGGACCACAGTAGAGGTAGAGTACAGTGGAGTACAGTAGAGGTAGAGTACAGTGGAGTACAATAGAGATAGAGTACAGTGGAGCACAGTAGAGATAGAGTACAGTGGAGTACAGTAGAGGTAGAGTAGAGTGGAGTAGAGTAGAGATAGAGTACAGTGGAGCACAGTAGAGGTAGAGTACAGTGGAGTACAGTAGAGACAGAGTACAGTGGAGCACAGTAGAGATAGAGTACAGTGGAGTACAGTAGAGGTAGAGTACAGTGGAGTACAGTAGAGATAGAGTACAGTGGAGCACAGTAGAGGTAGAGTACAGTGGAGTACAGTAGAGGTAGAGTACAGTGGAGTACAGTAGAGGTAGAGTACAGTGGAGTACAGTAGAGGTAGAGTACAGTGGAGTAGAGTAGAGGTAGAGTACAGTGGAGTACAGTAGAGATAGAGTACTTTGGAGTACAGTAGAGATAGACAACAGTGGAGTACAGTAGAGATAGAGTACAGTGGAGCACAGTAGAGGTAGATTACAGTGGAGTACAGTGGAGCACAATAGAGATAGAGTACAATGGAGCAGAGTAGAGATAGAGTACAGTAGATTACAGTAGAGGTAGAGTACAGTGAAGTACAGTAGAGATAGAGTACAGTGGAGCACAGTAGAGATAGAGTACAGTGGAGTACAGTAGAGGTAGAGTAGAGTGGAGTACAGTAGAGATAGAGTACACTGGAGCACAGTAGAGGTAGAGTACAGTGGAGTACAGTAGAGATAGAGTACAGTGGAGCACAGTAGAGATAGAGTACAGTGGAGTACAGTAGAGGTAGAGTAGAGTGGAGTACAGTAGAGATAGAGTACATTGGAGTACAGTAGAGGTAGAGTAGAGTGGAGTACAGTAGAGATAGAGTACAGTGGAGCACAGTAGAGGTAGAGTACAGTGGAGTACAGTAGAGATAGAGTACAGTGGAGCACAGTAGAGACAGAGTACAGTGGAGTACAGTAGAGGTAGAGTACAGTGGAGTACAGTAGAGATAGAGTACAGTGGAGCACAGTAGAGATAGAGTACAGTGGAGTACAGTAGAGGTAGAGTACAGTGGAGTACAGTAGAGATAGAGTACAGTGGAGTACAGTAGAGATAGACTACAGTGGAGTACAGTAGAGATAGAGTACAGTGGAGCACAGTAGAGATAGAGTACAGTGGAGCACAGTAGAGATAGAGTACAGTGGAGTACAGTAGAGGTAGAGTACAGTGGAGTACGGTAGAGGTAGAGTACAGTGGAGTACATTAGAGATAGAGTACAGTGGAGCACAGTAGAGATATAGTACAGTGGAGCACAGTAGAGGTAGAGTAGAGTGGAGTACAGTAGAGATAGAGTACAGTGGAGCACAGTAGAGATAGAGTACAGCGGATGACAGTAGAGGTAGAGTAGAGTGGAGTACAGTAGAGATATAGTACAGTGGAGCACAGTAGAGATAGAGTACAGTGGAGTACAGTAGAGGTAGAGTACAGTGGAGTACGGTAGAGGTAGAGTACAGTGGAGTACATTAGAGATAGAGTACAGTGGAGCACAGTAGAGATATAGTACAGTGGAGCACAGTAGAGGTAGAGTAGAGTGGAGTACAGTAGAGATAGAGTACAGTGGAGCACAGTAGAGATAGAGTACAGCGGATGACAGTAGAGGTAGAGTAGAGTGGAGTACAGTAGAGATATAGTACAGTGGAGCACAGTAGAGGTAGAGTACAGTGGAGTACAGTAGAGATAGAGTACAGTGGAGCACAGTAGAGATAGAGTACAGTGGAGTACAGTGGAGCACAATAGAGATAGAGTACAGTGGAGCACAGTAGAGGTAGAGTATAGTGGAGCAGAGTAGAGATAGAGTACAGTGGAGCACAGTCGAGGTAGAGTACAGTGGAGTAAATAGAGGTAGAGTACATTGGAGTGCAGTGGAGCACAGTAGAGATAGAGTACAGTGGAGCAAGGTAGAGATAGAGTACAGAGGAGTACAGTAGAGGTAGAGTACAGTGGAGTACAGTAGAGATAGAGTACAGTGGAGTACAGTAGAGATAGACTACAGTGGAGTACAGTAGAGATAGAGTACAGTGGAGCACAGTAGAGATAGAGTACAGTGGAGCACAGTAGAGATAGAGTACAGTGGAGTACAGTAGAGGTAGAGTACAGTGGAGTATAGTAGAGATAGAGTACAGTGGAGCACAGTAGAGATAGAGTACAGTGGAGTACAGTAGAGATAGAGTACAGTGGAGTACAGTAGAGATAGAGTACAGTGGAGCACAGTAGAGGTAGAGTACAGTGGAGTACAGTAGAGGTAGAGTACAGTGGAGTACAGTAGAGGTAGAGTACAGTGGAGTACAATAGAGATAGAGTACAGTGGAGCACAGTAGAGATAGAGTACAGTGGAGTACAGTAGAGGTAGAGTAGAGTGGAGTAGAGTAGAGATAGAGTACAGTGGAGCACAGTAGAGGTAGAGTACAGTGGAGTACAGTAGAGACAGAGTACAGTGGAGCACAGTAGAGATAGAGTACAGTGGAGTACAGTAGAGGTAGAGTACAGTGGAGTACAGTAGAGATAGAGTACAGTGGAGTACAGTAGAGGTAGAGTAGAGTGGAGTACAGTAGAGATAGAGTACAGTGGAGCAGAGTAGAGGTAGAGTACAGTGGAGTACAGTAGAGATAGAGTACAGTGGAGCACAGTAGAGATAGAGTACAGTTGAGTACAGTAGAGGTAGAGTACAGTGGAGTACAGTAGAGATAGAGTACAGTGGAGCACAGTAGAGGTAGAGTACAGTGGAGTACAGTAGAGGTAGAGTACAGTGGAGTACAGTAGAGGTAGAGTACAGTGGAGTACAGTAGAGATAGAGTACAGTGGAGCACAGTAGAGATAGAGTACAGTGGAGTACGGTAGAAGTAGAGTAGAGTGGAGTACAGTAGAGGTAGAGTACAGTGGAGCACAGTAGAGGTAGAGTACAGTGGAGTACAGTAGAGATAGAGTACAGTGGAGTACAGTAGAGATAGAGTACAGTGGAGCACAGTAGAGATAGAGTACAGTGGAGTACGGTAGAAGTAGAGTAGAGTGGAGTACAGTAGAGGTAGAGTACAGTGGAGTACAGTAGAGGTAGAGTACAGTGAAGTACAGTAGAGGTAGAGTACAGTGGAGTAGAGTAGAGGTAGAATACAGTGGAGTACAGTAGAGATAGAGTACTTTGGAGTACAGTAAAGATAGACAACAGTGGAGCACAGTAGAGGTAGAGTACAGTGGAGTACAGTGGAGCACAATAGAGATAGAGTACAGTGGAGCAGAGTAGAGATAGAGTACAGTAGATTACAGTAGAGGTAGAGTACAGTGGAGTACAGTAGAGATAGAGTACAGTGGAGCACAGTAGAGATAGAGTACAGTGGAGTACAGTAGAGGTAGAGTAGAGTGGAGTACAGTAGAGATAGAGTACAGTGGAGTACAGTAGAGGTAGAGTAGAGTGGAGTACAGTAGAGATAGAGTACAGTGGAGCACAGTAGAGGTAGAGTACAGTGAAGTACAGTAGAGATAGAGTACAGTGGAGCACAGTAGAGATAGAGTACAGTGGAGTAGAGTAGAGATAGAGTACAGTGGAGTACAGTAGAGGTAGAGTAGAGTGGAGTACAGTAGAGATAGAGTACAGTGGAGTACAGTAGAGGTAGAGTAGAGTGGAGTACAGTAGAGATAGAGTACAGTGGAGCACAGTAGAGGTAGAGTACAGTGGAGTACAGTAGAGATAGAGTACAGTGGAGCACAGTAGAGATAGAGTACAGTGGAGTACAGTAGAGGTAGAGTACAGTGGAGTACAGTAGAGATAGAGTACAGTGGAGCACAGTAGAGGTAGAGTACAGTGGAGTACAGTAGAGGTAGAGTACAGTGGAGTACAGTAGAGGTAGAGTACAGTGGAGTACAGTAGAGATAGAGTACAGTGGAGCACAGTAGAGATAGAGTACAGTGGAGTACAGTAGAGGTAGAGTAGAGTGGAGTACAGTAGAGATAGAGTACAGTGGAGCACAGTAGAGGTAGAGTACAGTGGAATACAGTAGAGATAGAGTACAGTGGAGCACAGTAGAGATAGAGTACAGTGGAGTACAGTAGAGGTAGAGTACAGTGGAGTACAGTAGAGATAGAGTACAGTGGAGCACAGTAGAGGTAGAGTACAGTGGAGTACAGTAGAGGTAGAGTACAGTGGAGTACAGTAGAGGTAGAGTACAGTGGAGTACAGTAGAGGTAGAGTACAGTGGAGTAGAGTAGAGGTACAGTACAGTTGAGTACAGTAGAGATAGAGTACTTTGGAGTACAGTAGAGATAGACAACAGTGGAGTACAGTAGAGATAGAGTACAGTGGAGCACAGTAGAGGTAGAGTACAGTGGAGTACAGTGGAGCACAATAGAGATAGAGTACAGTGGAGCAGAGTAGAGATAGAGTACAGTGGATTACAGTAGAGATAGAGTACAGTGGAGCACAGTAGAGATAGAGTACAGTGGAGTACAGTGAGGTAGAGTAGAGTGGAGTACAGTAGAGATAGAGTACAGTGGAGTACAGTAGAGGTAGAGTAGAGTGGAGTACAGTAGAGATAGAGTACAGTGGAGCACAGTAGAGGTAGAGTACAGTGGAGTACAGTAGAGATAGAGTACAGTGGAGCACAGTAGAGATAGAGTACAGTGGAGTACAGTGGAGGTAGAGTAGAGTGGAGTACAGTAGAGATAGAGTACAGTGGAGTACAGTAGAGGTAGAGTAGAGTGGAGTACAGTAGAGATAGAGTACAGTGGAGCAGAGTAGAGATAGAGTACAGTGGATTACAGTAGAGATAGAGTACAGTGGAGCACAGTAGAGATAGAGTACAGTGGAGTACAGTAGAGGTAGAGTAGAGTGGAGAACAGTAGAGATAGAGTACAGTGGAGTACAGTAGAGGTAGAGTAGAGTGGAGTACAGTAGAGATAGAGTACAGTGGAGCACAGTAGAGGTAGAGTACAGTGGAGTACAGTAGAGATAGAGTACAGTGGAGCACAGTAGAGATAGAGTACAGTGGAGTACAGTAGAGGTAGAGTAGAATGGAGTACAGTAGAGATAGAGTACAGTGGAGCACAGTAGAGGTAGAGTACAGTGGAGTACAGTAGAGATAGAGTACAGTGGAGCACAGTAGAGATAGAGTACAGTGGAGTACAGTAGAGGTAGAGTACAGTGGAGTACAGTAGAGATAGAGTACAGTGGAGCACAGTAAAGGTAGAGTACAGTGGAGTACAGTAGAGGTAGAGTACAGTTGAGGACAGTAGAGGTAGAGTACAGTGGAGTACAGTAGAGGTAGAGTACAGTGGAGTACAGTAGAGGTAGAGTACAGTGGAGTACAGTAGAGATAGAGTACAGTGGAGCACAGTAGAGGTAGAGTACAGTGGAGTACAGTAGAGGTAGAGTAGAGTGGAGTACAGTAGAGATAGAGTACAGTGGAGTACAGTAGAGGTAGAGTAGAGTGGAGTACAGTAGAGATAGAGTACAGTGGAGCAGAGTAGAGGTAGAGTACAGTGGAGTACAGTAGAGATAGAGTACAGTGGAGCACAGTAGAGATAGAGTACAGTGGAGTACTGTAGAGGTAGAGTACAGTGGAGTACAGTAGAGATAGAGTACAGTTGAGCACAGTAGAGGTAGAGTACAGTGGAGTACAGTAGAGGTAGAGTAGAGTGGAGTACAGTAGAGATAGAGTACAGTGGAGCACAGTAGAGATAGAGTACAGTGGAGCACAGTAGAGGTAGAGTAGAGTGGAGTACAGTAGAGATAGAGTACAGTGGAGCACAGTAGAGATAGAGTACAGCGGAGTACAGTAGAGGTAGAGTAGAGTGGAGTACAGTAGAGATATAGTACAGTGGAGCACAGTAGAGTACAGTGGAGTACAGTAGAGATAGAGTACAGTGGAGCACAGTAGAGATAGAGTACAGTGGAGTACAGTGGAGCAAAATAGAGATAGAGTACAGTGGAGCAGAGTAGAGATAGAGTACAGTGGAGCACAGTAGAGGTAGAGTACAGTGGAGCACAGTAGAGGTAGAGTACAGTGGAGCACAGTAGAGGTAGAGTGCAGTGGAGTACAGTAGAGGTAGAGTACAGTGGAGTACAGTAGAGGTAGAGTATATTGGAGTGCAGTGGAGCACAGTAGAGATAGTGTACAGTGGACCACAGTAGAGGTAGAGTACAGTGGAGTACAGTAGAGGTAGAGTACAGTGGAGTACAATAGAGATAGAGTACAGTGGAGCACAGTAGAGATAGAGTACAGTGGAGTACAGTAGAGGTAGAGTAGAGTGGAGTAGAGTAGAGATAGAGTACAGTGGAGCACAGTAGAGGTAGAGTACAGTGGAGTACAGTAGAGACAGAGTACAGTGGAGCACAGTAGAGATAGAGTACAGTGGAGTACAGTAGAGGTAGAGTACAGTGGAGTACAGTAGAGATAGAGTACAGTGGAGCACAGTAGAGGTAGAGTACAGTGGAGTACAGTAGAGGTAGAGTACAGTGGAGTACAGTAGAGGTAGAGTACAGTGGAGTACAGTAGAGGTAGAGTACAGTGGAGTAGAGTAGAGGTAGAGTACAGTGGAGTACAGTAGAGATAGAGTACTTTGGAGTACAGTAGAGATAGACAACAGTGGAGTACAGTAGAGATAGAGTACAGTGGAGCACAGTAGAGGTAGATTACAGTGGAGTACAGTGGAGCACAATAGAGATAGAGTACAATGGAGCAGAGTAGAGATAGAGTACAGTAGATTACAGTAGAGGTAGAGTACAGTGAAGTACAGTAGAGATAGAGTACAGTGGAGCACAGTAGAGATAGAGTACAGTGGAGTACAGTAGAGGTAGAGTAGAGTGGAGTACAGTAGAGATAGAGTACACTGGAGCACAGTAGAGGTAGAGTACAGTGGAGTACAGTAGAGATAGAGTACAGTGGAGCACAGTAGAGATAGAGTACAGTGGAGTACAGTAGAGGTAGAGTAGAGTGGAGTACAGTAGAGATAGAGTACATTGGAGTACAGTAGAGGTAGAGTAGAGTGGAGTACAGTAGAGATAGAGTACAGTGGAGCACAGTAGAGGTAGAGTACAGTGGAGTACAGTAGAGATAGAGTACAGTGGAGCACAGTAGAGACAGAGTACAGTGGAGTACAGTAGAGGTAGAGTACAGTGGAGTACAGTAGAGATAGAGTACAGTGGAGCACAGTAGAGATAGAGTACAGTGGAGTACAGTAGAGGTAGAGTACAGTGGAGTACAGTAGAGATAGAGTACAGTGGAGTACAGTAGAGATAGACTACAGTGGAGTACAGTAGAGATAGAGTACAGTGGAGCACAGTAGAGATAGAGTACAGTGGAGCACAGTAGAGATAGAGTACAGTGGAGTACAGTAGAGGTAGAGTACAGTGGAGTACGGTAGAGGTAGAGTACAGTGGAGTACATTAGAGATAGAGTACAGTGGAGCACAGTAGAGATATAGTACAGTGGAGCACAGTAGAGGTAGAGTAGAGTGGAGTACAGTAGAGATAGAGTACAGTGGAGCACAGTAGAGATAGAGTACAGCGGATGACAGTAGAGGTAGAGTAGAGTGGAGTACAGTAGAGATATAGTACAGTGGAGCACAGTAGAGATAGAGTACAGTGGAGTACAGTAGAGGTAGAGTACAGTGGAGTACGGTAGAGGTAGAGTACAGTGGAGTACATTAGAGATAGAGTACAGTGGAGCACAGTAGAGATATAGTACAGTGGAGCACAGTAGAGGTAGAGTAGAGTGGAGTACAGTAGAGATAGAGTACAGTGGAGCACAGTAGAGATAGAGTACAGCGGATGACAGTAGAGGTAGAGTAGAGTGGAGTACAGTAGAGATATAGTACAGTGGAGCACAGTAGAGGTAGAGTACAGTGGAGTACAGTAGAGATAGAGTACAGTGGAGCACAGTAGAGATAGAGTACAGTGGAGTACAGTGGAGCACAATAGAGATAGAGTACAGTGGAGCACAGTAGAGGTAGAGTATAGTGGAGCAGAGTAGAGATAGAGTACAGTGGAGCACAGTCGAGGTAGAGTACAGTGGAGTAAATAGAGGTAGAGTACATTGGAGTGCAGTGGAGCACAGTAGAGATAGAGTACAGTGGAGCAAGGTAGAGATAGAGTACAGAGGAGTACAGTAGAGGTAGAGTACAGTGGAGTACAGTAGAGATAGAGTACAGTGGAGTACAGTAGAGATAGACTACAGTGGAGTACAGTAGAGATAGAGTACAGTGGAGCACAGTAGAGATAGAGTACAGTGGAGCACAGTAGAGATAGAGTACAGTGGAGTACAGTAGAGGTAGAGTACAGTGGAGTATAGTAGAGATAGAGTACAGTGGAGCACAGTAGAGATAGAGTACAGTGGAGTACAGTAGAGATAGAGTACAGTGGAGTACAGTAGAGATAGAGTACAGTGGAGCACAGTAGAGGTAGAGTACAGTGGAGTACAGTAGAGGTAGAGTACAGTGGAGTACAGTAGAGGTAGAGTACAGTGGAGTACAATAGAGATAGAGTACAGTGGAGCACAGTAGAGATAGAGTACAGTGGAGTACAGTAGAGGTAGAGTAGAGTGGAGTAGAGTAGAGATAGAGTACAGTGGAGCACAGTAGAGGTAGAGTACAGTGGAGTACAGTAGAGACAGAGTACAGTGGAGCACAGTAGAGATAGAGTACAGTGGAGTACAGTAGAGGTAGAGTACAGTGGAGTACAGTAGAGATAGAGTACAGTTGAGCACAGTAGAGGTAGAGTACAGTGGAGTACAGTAGAGGTAGAGTACAGTGGAGTACAGTAGAGGTAGAGTACAGTGGAGTACAGTAGAGGTAGAGTACAGTGGAGTAGAGTAGAGGTAGAGTACAGTGGAGTACAGTAGAGATAGAGTACTTTGGAGTACAGTAGAGATAGACAACAGTTGAGTACAGTAGAGATAGAGTACAGTGGAGCACAGTAGAGGTAGATTACAGTGGAGTACAGTGGAGCACAATAGAGATAGAGTACAGTGGAGCAGAGTAGAGATAGAGTACAGTAGATTACAGTAGAGGTAGAGTACAGTGAAGTACAGTAGAGATAGAGTACAGTGGAGCACAGTAGAGATAGAGTACAGTGGAGTACAGTAGAGGTAGAGTAGAGTGGAGTGGAGTACAGTAGAGATAGAGTACAGTGGAGTACAGTAGAGGTAGAGTAGAGTGGAGTACAGTAGAGATAGAGTACAGTGGAGCACAGTAGAGGTAGAGTACAGTGGAGTACAGTAGAGATAGAGTACAGTGGAGCACAGTAGAGATAGAGTACAGTGGAGTACAGTAGAGGTAGAGTACAGTGGAGTACAGTAGAGATAGAGTACAGTGGAGTACAGTAGAGATAGACTACAGTGGAGTACAGTAGAGATAGAGTACAGTGGAGCACAGTAGAGATAGAGTAAAGTGGAGCACAGTAGAGATAGAGTACAGTGGAGTACAGTAGAGGTAGAGTACAGTGGAGTACAGTAGAGGTAGAGTACAGTGGAGTACAGTAGAGGTAGAGTACAGTTGAGGACAGTAGAGGTAGAGTACAGTGGAGTACAGTAGAGATAGAGTACAGTGGAGCACAGTAGAGATAGAGTACATTGGAGTACAGTAGAGGTAGAGTAGAGTGGAGTACAGTAGAGATAGAGTACAGTGGAGCACAGTAGAGGTAGAGTACAGTGGAGTACAGTAGAGATAGAGTACAGTGGAGCACAGTAGAGATAGAGTACAGTGGAGTACAGTAGAGGTAGAGTACAGTGGAGTACAGTAGAGATAGAGTACAGTGGAGCACAGTAGAGATAGAGTACAGTGGAGTACAGTAGAGGTAGAGTACAGTGGAGTACAGTAGAGATAGAGTACAGTGGAGTACAGTAGAGATAGACTACAGTGGAGTACAGTAGAGATAGAGTACAGTGGAGCACAGTAGAGATAGAGTAAAGTGGAGCACAGTAGAGATAGAGTACAGTGGAGTACAGTAGAGGTAGAGTACAGTGGAGTACAGTAGAGGTAGAGTACAGTGGAGTACAGTAGAGGTAGAGTACAGTTGAGGACAGTAGAGGTAGAGTACAGTGGATTACAGTAGAGGTAGAGTAGAGTGGAGTACAGTAGAGATAGAGTACATTGGAGTACAGTAGAGGTAGAGTAGAGTGGAGTACAGTAGAGATAGAGTACAGTGGAGCACAGTAGAGGTAGAGTACAGTGGAGTACAGTAGAGATAGAGTACAGTGGAGCACAGTAGAGATAGAGTACAGTGGAGTACAGTAGAGGTAGAGTACAGTGGAGTACAGTAGAGATAGAGTACAGTGGAGTACAGTAGAGATAGACTACAGTGGAGTACAGTGGAGATAGAGTACAGTGGAGCACAGTAGAGATAGAGTACAGTGGAGCACAGTAGAGATAGAGTACAGTGGAGTACAGTAGAGGTAGAGTACAGTGGAGTACAGTAGAGATAGAGTACAGTGGAGCACAGTAGAGGTAGAGTACTGTTGAGGACAGTAGAGGTAGAGTACAGTGGAGTACAGTAGAGGTAGAGTACAGTGGAGTACAGTAGAGGTAGAGTACAGTGGAGTACAGTAGAGATAGAGTACAGTGGAGCACAGTAGAGGTAGAGTACAGTTGAGGACAGTAGAGGTAGAGTACAGTGGAGTACAGTAGAGGTAGAGTACAGTGGAGTACAGTAGAGGTAGAGTACAGTGGAGTACAGTAGAGATAGAGTACAGTGGAGCACAGTAGAGGTAGAGTACAGTGGAGTACAGTAGAGGTAGAGTACAGTGGAGTACAGTAGAGGTAGAGTACAGTGGAGTACAGTAGAGGTAGAGTAGAGTGGAGTACAGTAGAGATAGAGCACAGTGGAGCACAGTAGAGGTAGAGTACAGTGGAGTACAGTAGAGATAGAGTACAGTGGAGCACAGTAGAGATAGAGTACAGTGGAGTACAGTAGAGATAGAGTACAGTGGAGTACAGTAGAGATAGAGTACAGTGGAGCACAGTAGAGGTAGAGTATAGTGGAGTACAGTAGAGGTAGAGTACAGTGGAGTACAGTAGAGGTAGAGTACAGTGGAGTACAGTAGAGATAGAGTACAGTGGAGCACAGTAGAGATAGAGTACAGTGGAGTACAGTAGAGGTAGAGTAGAGTGGAGTACAGTAGAGATAGAGTACAGTGGAGCACAGTAGAGGTAGAGTACAGTGGAGTACAGTAGAGATAGAGTACAGTGGAGCAGAGTAGAGGTAGAGTACAGTGGAGTACATTAGAGGTAGAGTACAGTGGAGTACAGTAGAGGTAGAGTACAGTGGAGTAGAGTAGAGGTAGAGTACTTTGGAGTACAGTAGAGATAGACTACAGTGGAGTACAGTAGAGATAGAGTACAGTGGAGCACAGTAGAGATAGAGTACAGTGGAGCAGAGTAGAGATAGAGTACAGTAGATTACAGTAGAGGTAGAGTACAGTGAAGTACAGTAGAGATAGAGTACAGTGGAGCACAGTAGAGATAGAGTACAGTGGAGTACAGTAGAGGTAGAGTAGAGTGGAGTGGAGTACAGTAGAGATAGAGTACAGTGGAGTACAGTAGAGGTAGAGTAGAGTGGAGTACAGTAGAGATAGAGTACAGTGGAGCACAGTAGAGGTAGAGTACAGTGGAGTACAGTAGAGATAGAGTACAGTGGAGCACAGTAGAGATAGAGTACAGTGGAGTACAGTAGAGGTAGAGTAGAGTGGAGTACAGTAGAGATAGAGTACATTGGAGTACAGTAGAGGTAGAGTAGAGTGGAGTACAGTAGAGATAGAGTACAGTGGAGCACAGTAGAGGTAGAGTACAGTGGAGTACAGTAGAGATAGAGTACAGTGGAGCACAGTAGAGATAGAGTACAGTGGAGTACAGTAGAGGTAGAGTACAGTGGAGTACAGTAGAGGTAGAGTACAGTGGAGTACAGTAGAGATAGAGTACAGTGGAGCACAGTAGAGGTAGAGTACTGTTGAGGACAGTAGAGGTAGAGTACAGTGGAGTACAGTAGAGGTAGAGTACAGTGGAGTACAGTAGAGGTAGAGTAGAGTGGAGTACAGTAGAGATAGAGTACAGTGGAGCACAGTAGAGGTAGAGTACAGTGGAGTACAGTAGAGATAGAGTACAGTGGAGCACAGTAGAGGTAGAGTACAGTGGAGTACATTAGAGTGGAGTACAGTAGAGATAGAGTACAGTGGAGTACAGTAGAGGTAGAGTAGAGTGGAGTACAGTAGAGATAGAGTACAGTGGAGCACAGTAGAGGTAGAGTACAGTGGAGTACAGTAGAGATAGAGTACAGTGGAGCACAGTAGAGATAGAGTACAGTGGAGTACAGTAGAGGTAGAGTAGAGTGGAGTACAGTAGAGATAGAGTACATTGGAGTACAGTAGAGGTAGAGTAGAGTGGAGTACAGTAGAGATAGAGTACAGTGGAGCACAGTAGAGGTAGAGTACAGTGGAGTACAGTAGAGATAGAGTACAGTGGAGCACAGTAGAGGTAGAGTACAGTGGAGTACATTAGAGGTAGAGTACAGTGGAGTACAGTAGAGGTAGAGTACAGTGGAGTAGAGTAGAGGTAGAGTACTTTGGAGTACAGTAGAGATAGACTACAGTGGAGAACAGTAGAGATAGAGTACAGTGGAGCACAGTAGAGGTAGAGTACAGTGGAGTACAGTGGAGCACAATAGAGATAGAGTACAGTGGAGCAGAGTAGAGATAGAGTACAGTAGATTACAGTAGAGGTAGAGTACAGTGGAGTACAGTAGAGATAGAGTACAGTGGAGCACAGTAGAGGTAGAGTACAGTGGAGTACAGTAGAGGTAGAGTACAGTGGAGTACAGTAGAGGTAGAGTACAGTGGAGTACAGTAGAGATAGAGTACAGTGGAGTACAGTAGAGATAGAGTACAGTGGAGTACAGTAGAGGTAGAGTAGAGTGGAGTACAGTAGAGATAGAGTACAGTGGAGCACAGTAGAGGTAGAGTACAGTGGAATACAGTAGAGATAGAGTACAGTGGAGCACAGTAGAGATAGAGTACAGTGGAGTACAGTAGAGGTAGAGTACAGTGGAGTACAGTAGAGATAGAGTACAGTGGAGCACAGTAGAGGTAGAGTACAGTGGAGTACAGTAGAGGTAGAGTACAGTGGAGTACAGTAGAGGTAGAGTACAGTGGAGTACAGTAGAGGTAGAGTACAGTGGAGTAGAGTAGAGGTACAGTACAGTTGAGTACAGTAGAGATAGAGTACTTTGGAGTACAGTAGAGATAGACAACAGTGGAGTACAGTAGAGATAGAGTACAGTGGAGCACAGTAGAGGTAGAGTACAGTGGAGTACAGTGGAGCACAATAGAGATAGAGTACAGTGGAGCAGAGTAGAGATAGAGTACAGTGGATTACAGTAGAGATAGAGTACAGTGGAGCACAGTAGAGATAGAGTACAGTGGAGTACAGTAGAGGTAGAGTAGAGTGGAGTACAGTAGAGATAGAGTACAGTGGAGTACAGTAGAGGTAGAGTAGAGTGGAGTACAGTAGAGATAGAGTACAGTGGAGCACAGTAGAGGTAGAGTACAGTGGAGTACAGTAGAGATAGAGTACAGTGGAGCACAGTAGAGATAGAGTACAGTGGAGTACAGTAGAGGTAGAGTAGAGTGGAGTACAGTAGAGATAGAGTACAGTGGAGTACAGTAGAGGTAGAGTAGAGTGGAGTACAGTAGAGATAGAGTACAGTGGAGCAGAGTAGAGATAGAGTACAGTGGATTACAGTAGAGATAGAGTACAGTGGAGCACAGTAGAGATAGAGTACAGTGGAGTACAGTAGAGGTAGAGTAGAGTGGAGAACAGTAGAGATAGAGTACAGTGGAGTACAGTAGAGGTAGAGTAGAGTGGAGTACAGTAGAGATAGAGTACAGTGGAGCACAGTAGAGGTAGAGTACAGTGGAGTACAGTAGAGATAGAGTACAGTGGAGCACAGTAGAGATAGAGTACAGTGGAGTACAGTAGAGGTAGAGTAGAATGGAGTACAGTAGAGATAGAGTACAGTGGAGCACAGTAGAGGTAGAGTACAGTGGAGTACAGTAGAGATAGAGTACAGTGGAGCACAGTAGAGATAGAGTACAGTGGAGTACAGTAGAGGTAGAGTACAGTGGAGTACAGTAGAGATAGAGTACAGTGGAGCACAGTAAAGGTAGAGTACAGTGGAGTACAGTAGAGGTAGAGTACAGTTGAGGACAGTAGAGGTAGAGTACAGTGGAGTACAGTAGAGGTAGAGTACAGTGGAGTACAGTAGAGGTAGAGTACAGTGGAGTACAGTAGAGATAGAGTACAGTGGAGCACAGTAGAGGTAGAGTACAGTGGAGTACAGTAGAGGTAGAGTAGAGTGGAGTACAGTAGAGATAGAGTACAGTGGAGTACAGTAGAGGTAGAGTAGAGTGGAGTACAGTAGAGATAGAGTACAGTGGAGCAGAGTAGAGGTAGAGTACAGTGGAGTACAGTAGAGATAGAGTACAGTGGAGCACAGTAGAGATAGAGTACAGTGGAGTACTGTAGAGGTAGAGTACAGTGGAGTACAGTAGAGATAGAGTACAGTTGAGCACAGTAGAGGTAGAGTACAGTGGAGTACAGTAGAGGTAGAGTAGAGTGGAGTACAGTAGAGATAGAGTACAGTGGAGCACAGTAGAGATAGAGTACAGTGGAGCACAGTAGAGGTAGAGTAGAGTGGAGTACAGTAGAGATAGAGTACAGTGGAGCACAGTAGAGATAGAGTACAACGGAGTACAGTAGAGGTAGAGTAGAGTGGAGTACAGTAGAGATATAGTACAGTGGAGCACAGTAGAGTACAGTGGAGTACAGTAGAGATAGAGTACAGTGGAGCACAGTAGAGATAGAGTACAGTGGAGTACAGTAGAGATAGAGTACAGTGGAGCACAGTAGAGATAGAGTACAGTGGAGTACAGTAGAGGTAGAGTACAGTGGAGTACAGTAGAGATAGAGTACAGTGGAGCACAGTAGAGGTAGAGTACAGTGGAGTACAGTAGAGGTAGAGTACAGTGGAGTACAGTAGAGGTAGAGTACAGTGAAGTACAGTAGAGGTAGAGTACAGTGGAGTAGAGTAGAGGTAGAATACAGTGGAGTACAGTGGAGATAGAGTACTTTGGAGTACAGTAAAGATAGACAACAGTGGAGCACAGTAGAGGTAGAGTACAGTGGAGTACAGTGGAGCACAATAGAGATAGAGTACAGTGGAGCAGAGTAGAGATAGAGTACATTAGATTACAGTAGAGGTAGAGTACAGTGGAGTACAGTAGAGATAGAGTACAGTGGAGCACAGTAGAGATAGAGTACAGTGGAGTACAGTAGAGGTAGAGTAGAGTGGAGTACAGTAGAGATAGAGTACAGTGGAGTACAGTAGAGGTAGAGTAGAGTGGAGTACAGTAGAGATAGAGTACAGTGGAGCACAGTAGAGGTAGAGTACAGTGAAGTACAGTAGAGATAGAGTACAGTGGAGCACAGTAGAGATAGAGTACAGTGGAGTACAGTAGAGATAGAGTACAGTGGAGTACAGTAGAGGTAGAGTAGAGTGGAGTACAGTAGAGATAGAGTACAGTGGAGTACAGTAGAGGTAGAGTAGAGTGGAGTACAGTAGAGATAGAGTACAGTGGAGCACAGTAGAGGTAGAGTACAGTGGAGTACAGTAGAGATAGAGTACAGTGGAGCACAGTAGAGATAGAGTACAGTGGAGTACAGTAGAGGTAGAGTACAGTGGAGTACAGTAGAGATAGAGTACAGTGGAGCACAGTAGAGGTAGAGTACAGTGGAGTACAGTAGAGGTAGAGTACAGTGGAGTACAGTAGAGGTAGAGTACAGTGGAGTACAGTAGAGATAGAGTACAGTGGAGCACAGTAGAGATAGAGTACAGTGGAGTACAGTAGAGGTAGAGTAGAGTGGAGTACAGTAGAGATAGAGTACAGTGGAGCACAGTAGAGGTAGAGTACAGTGGAATACAGTAGAGATAGAGTACAGTGGAGCACAGTAGAGATAGAGTACAGTGGAGTACAGTAGAGGTAGAGTACAGTGGAGTACAGTAGAGATAGAGTACAGTGGAGCACAGTAGAGGTAGAGTACAGTGGAGTACAGTAGAGGTAGAGTACAGTGGAGTACAGTAGAGGTAGAGTACAGTGGAGTACAGTAGAGGTAGAGTACAGTGGAGTAGAGTAGAGGTACAGTACAGTTGAGTACAGTAGAGATAGAGTACTTTGGAGTACAGTAGAGATAGACAACAGTGGAGTACAGTAGAGATAGAGTACAGTGGAGCACAGTAGAGGTAGAGTACAGTGGAGTACAGTGGAGCACAATAGAGATAGAGTACAGTGGAGCAGAGTAGAGATAGACTACAGTGGATTACAGTAGAGATAGAGTACAGTGGAGCACAGTAGAGATAGAGTACAGTGGAGTACAGTAGAGGTAGAGTAGAGTGGAGTACAGTAGAGATAGAGTACAGTGGAGTACAGTAGAGGTAGAGTAGAGTGGAGTACAGTAGAGATAGAGTACAGTGGAGCACAGTAGAGGTAGAGTACAGTGGAGTACAGTAGAGATAGAGTACAGTGGAGCACAGTAGAGATAGAGTACAGTGGAGTACAGTAGAGGTAGAGTAGAGTGGAGTACAGTAGAGATAGAGTACAGTGGAGTACAGTAGAGGTAGAGTAGAGTGGAGTACAGTAGAGATAGAGTACAGTGGAGCAGAGTAGAGATAGAGTACAGTGGATTACAGTAGAGATAGAGTACAGTGGAGCACAGTAGAGATAGAGTACAGTGGAGTACAGTAGAGGTAGAGTAGAGTGGAGAACAGTAGAGATAGAGTACAGTGGAGTACAGTAGAGGTAGAGTAGAGTGGAGTACAGTAGAGATAGAGTACAGTGGAGCACAGTAGAGGTAGAGTACAGTGGAGTACAGTAGAGATAGAGTACAGTGGAGCACAGTAGAGATAGAGTACAGTGGAGTACAGTAGAGGTAGAGTAGAATGGAGTACAGTAGAGATAGAGTACAGTGGAGCACAGTAGAGGTAGAGTACAGTGGAGTACAGTAGAGATAGAGTACAGTGGAGCACAGTAGAGATAGAGTACAGTGGAGTACAGTAGAGGTAGAGTACAGTGGAGTACAGTAGAGATAGAGTACAGTGGAGCACAGTAAAGGTAGAGTACAGTGGAGTACAGTAGAGGTAGAGTACAGTTGAGGACAGTAGAGGTAGAGTACAGTGGAGTACAGTAGAGGTAGAGTACAGTGGAGTACAGTAGAGGTAGATTACAGTGGAGTACAGTAGAGATAGAGTACAGTGGAGCACAGTAGAGGTAGAGTACAGTGGAGTACAGTAGAGGTAGAGTAGAGTGGAGTACAGTAGAGATAGAGTACAGTGGAGTACAGTAGAGGTAGAGTAGAGTGGAGTACAGTAGAGATAGAGTACAGTGGAGCAGAGTAGAGGTAGAGTACAGTGGAGTACAGTAGAGATAGAGTACAGTGGAGCACAGTAGAGATAGAGTACAGTGGAGTACTGTAGAGGTAGAGTACAGTGGAGTACAGTAGAGATAGAGTACAGTTGAGCACAGTAGAGGTAGAGTACAGTGGAGTACAGTAGAGGTAGAGTAGAGTGGAGTACAGTAGAGATAGAGTACAGTGGAGCACAGTAGAGATAGAGTACAGTGGAGCACAGTAGAGGTAGAGTAGAGTGGAGTACAGTAGAGATAGAGTACAGTGGAGCACAGTAGAGATAGAGTACAGCGGAGTACAGTAGAGGTAGAGTAGAGTGGAGTACAGTAGAGATATAGTACAGTGGAGCACAGTAGAGTACAGTGGAGTACAGTAGAGATAGAGTACAGTGGAGCACAGTAGAGATAGAGTACAGTGGAGTACAGTGGAGCACAATAGAGATAGAGTACAGTGGAGCAGAGTAGAGATAGAGTACAGTGGAGCACAGTAGAGGTAGAGTACAGTGGAGCACAGTAGAGGTAGAGTACAGTGGAGCACAGTAGAGGTAGAGTGCAGTGGAGTACAGTAGAGGTAGAGTACAGTGGAGTACAGTAGAGGTAGAGTATATTGGAGTGCAGTGGAGCACAGTAGAGATAGTGTACAGTGGACCACAGTAGAGGTAGAGTACAGTTGAGTACAGTAGAGGTAGAGTACAGTGGAGTACAATAGAGATAGAGTACAGTGGAGCACAGTAGAGATAGAGTACAGTGGAGTACAGTAGAGGTAGAGTAGAGTGGAGTAGAGTAGAGATAGAGTACAGTGGAGCACAGTAGAGGTAGAGTACAGTGGAGTACAGTAGAGACAGAGTACAGTGGACCACAGTAGAGATAGAGTACAGTGGAGTACAGTAGAGGTAGAGTACAGTGGAGTACAGTAGAGATAGAGTACAGTGGAGCACAGTAGAGGTAGAGTACAGTGGAGTACAGTAGAGGTAGAGTACAGTGGAGTACAGTAGAGGTAGAGTACAGTGGAGTACAGTAGAGGTAGAGTACAGTGGAGTAGAGTAGAGGTAGAGTACAGTGGAGTACAGTAGAGATAGAGTACTTTGGAGTACAGTAGAGATAGACAACAGTGGAGTACAGTAGAGATAGAGTACAGTGGAGCACAGTAGAGGTAGATTACAGTGGAGTACAGTGGAGCACAATAGAGATAGAGTACAGTGGAGCACAATAGAGATAGAGTACAGTGGAGCAGAGTAGAGATAGAGTACAGTAGATTACAGTAGAGGTAGAGTACAGTGAAGTACAGTAGAGATAGAGTACAGTGGAGCACAGTAGAGATAGAGTACAGTGGAGTACAGTAGAGGTAGAGTAGAGTGGAGTACAGTAGAGATAGAGTACAGTGGAGCACAGTAGAGGTAGAGTACAGTGGAGTACAGTAGAGATAGAGTACAGTGGAGCACAGTAGAGATAGAGTACAGTGGAGTACAGTAGAGGTAGAGTAGAGTGGAGTACAGTAGAGATAGAGTACATTGGAGTACAGTAGAGGTAGAGTAGAGTGGAGTACAGTAGAGATAGAGTACAGTGGAGCACAGTAGAGGTAGAGTACAGTGGAGTACAGTAGAGATAGAGTACAGTGGAGCACAGTAGAGACAGAGTACAGTGGAGTACAGTAGAGGTAGAGTACAGTGGAGTAGAGTAGAGATAGAGTACAGTGGAGCACAGTAGAGATAGAGTACAGTGGAGTACAGTAGAGGTAGAGTACAGTGGAGTACAGTAGAGATAGAGTACAGTGGAGTACAGTAGAGATAGACTACAGTGGAGTACAGTAGAGATAGAGTACAGTGGAGCACAGTAGAGATAGAGTACAGTGGAGCACAGTAGAGATAGAGTACAGTGGAGTACAGTAGAGGTAGAGTACAGTGGAGTACAGTAGAGATA
Source organism: Tiaroga cobitis (assembly GCA_030578255.1). Taxonomy (NCBI): domain Eukaryota; kingdom Metazoa; phylum Chordata; class Actinopteri; order Cypriniformes; family Leuciscidae; genus Tiaroga; species Tiaroga cobitis. Next base: position 63,494 of record JAROOI010000118.1, on the reverse strand, counting down.
GAGTACAGTGGAGCACAGTAGAGGTAGAGTACAGTGGAGTACAGTAGAGGTAGAGTACAGTGGAGTACGGTAGAGGTAGAGTACAGTGGAGTACATTAGAGATAGAGTACAGTGGAGCACAGTAGAGATATAGTACAGTGGAGCACAGTAGAGGTAGAGTAGAGTGGAGTACAGTAGAGATAGAGTACAGTGGAGCACAGTAGAGATAGAGTACAGCGGATGACAGTAGAGGTAGAGTAGAGTGGAGTACAGTAGAGATATAGTACAGTGGAGCACAGTAGAGGTAGAGTACAGTGGAGTACAGTAGAGATAGAGTACAGTGGAGCACAGTAGAGATAGAGTACAGTGGAGTACAGTGGAGCACAATAGAGATAGAGTACAGTGGAACAGAGTAGAGATAGAGTACAGTGGAGCACAGTAGAGGTAGAGTATAGTGGAGCAGAGTAGAGATAGAGTACAGTGGAGCACAGTCGAGGTAGAGTACAGTGGAGTAAATAGAGGTAGAGTACATTGGAGTGCAGTGGAGCACAGTAGAGATAGAGTACAGTGGAGCAAGGTAGAGATAGAGTACAGAGGAGTACAGTAGAGGTAGAGTACAGTGGAGTACAGTAGAGATAGAGTACAGTGGAGTACAGTAGAGATAGACTACAGTGGAGTACAGTAGAGATAGAGTACAGTGGAGCACAGTAGAGATAGAGTACAGTGGAGCACAGTAGAGATAGAGTACAGTGGAGTACAGTAGAGGTAGAGTACAGTGGAGTATAGTAGAGATAGAGTACAGTGGAGCACAGTAGAGATAGAGTACAGTGGAGTACAGTAGAGATAGAGTACAGTGGAGTACAGTAGAGATAGAGTACAGTGGAGCACAGTAGAGGTAGAGTACAGTGGAGTACAGTAGAGGTAGAGTACAGTGGAGTACAGTAGAGGTAGAGTACAGTGGAGTACAATAGAGATAGAGTACAGTGGAGCACAGTAGAGATAGAGTACAGTGGAGTACAGTAGAGGTAGAGTAGAGTGGAGTAGAGTAGAGATAGAGTACAGTGGAGCACAGTAGAGGTAGAGTACAGTGGAGTACAGTAGAGACAGAGTACAGTGGAGCACAGTAGAGATAGAGTACAGTGGAGTACAGTAGAGGTAGAGTACAGTGGAGTACAGTAGAGATAGAGTACAGTTGAGCACAGTAGAGGTAGAGTACAGTGGAGTACAGTAGAGGTAGAGTACAGTGGAGTACAGTAGAGGTAGAGTACAGTGGAGTACAGTAGAGGTAGAGTACAGTGGAGTAGAGTAGAGGTAGAGTACAGTGGAGTACAGTAGAGATAGAGTACTTTGGAGTACAGTAGAGATAGACAACAGTTGAGTACAGTAGAGATAGAGTACAGTGGAGCACAGTAGAGGTAGATTACAGTGGAGTACAGTGGAGCACAATAGAGATAGAGTACAGTGGAGCAGAGTAGAGATAGAGTACAGTAGATTACAGTAGAGGTAGAGTACAGTGAAGTACAGTAGAGATAGAGTACAGTGGAGCACAGTAGAGATAGAGTACAGTGGAGTACAGTAGAGGTAGAGTAGAGTGGAGTGGAGTACAGTAGAGATAGAGTACAGTGGAGTACAGTAGAGGTAGAGTACAGTTGAGGACAGTAGAGGTAGAGTACAGTGGATTACAGTAGAGGTAGAGTAGAGTGGAGTACAGTAGAGATAGAGTACATTGGAGTACAGTAGAGGTAGAGTAGAGTGGAGTACAGTAGAGATAGAGTACAGTGGAGCACAGTAGAGGTAGAGTACAGTGGAGTACAGTAGAGATAGAGTACAGTGGAGCACAGTAGAGATAGAGTACAGTGGAGTACAGTAGAGGTAGAGTACAGTGGAGTACAGTAGAGATAGAGTACAGTGGAGTACAGTAGAGATAGACTACAGTGGAGTACAGTAGAGATAGAGTACAGTGGAGCACAGTAGAGATAGAGTACAGTGGAGCACAGTAGAGATAGAGTACAGTGGAGTACAGTAGAGGTAGAGTACAGTGGAGTACAGTAGAGATAGAGTACAGTGGAGCACAGTAGAGGTAGAGTACTGTTGAGGACAGTAGAGGTAGAGTACAGTGGAGTACAGTAGAGGTAGAGTACAGTGGAGTACAGTAGAGGTAGAGTACAGTGGAGTACAGTAGAGATAGAGTACAGTGGAGCACAGTAGAGGTAGAGTACAGTTGAGGACAGTAGAGGTAGAGTACAGTGGAGTACAGTAGAGGTAGAGTACAGTGGAGTACAGTAGAGGTAGAGTACAGTGGAGTACAGTAGAGATAGAGTACAGTGGAGCACAGTAGAGGTAGAGTACAGTGGAGTACAGTAGAGGTAGAGTACAGTGGAGTACAGTAGAGGTAGAGTACAGTGGAGTACAGTAGAGGTAGAGTAGAGTGGAGTACAGTAGAGATAGAGCACAGTGGAGCACAGTAGAGGTAGAGTACAGTGGAGTACAGTAGAGATAGAGTACAGTGGAGCACAGTAGAGATAGAGTACAGTGGAGTACAGTAGAGATAGAGTACAGTGGAGTACAGTAGAGATAGAGTACAGTGGAGCACAGTAGAGGTAGAGTACAGTGGAGTATGGTAGAGGTAGAGTACAGTGGAGTACATTAGAGATAGAGTACAGTGGAGCACAGTAGAGATATAGTACAGTGGAGCACAGTAGAGGTAGAGTAGAGTGGAGTACAGTAGAGATAGAGTACAGTGGAGCACAGTAGAGATAGAGTACAGCGGATGACAGTAGAGGTAGAGTAGAGTGGAGTACAGTAGAGATATAGTACAGTGGAGCACAGTAGAGGTAGAGTACAGTGGAGTACAGTAGAGATAGAGTACAGTGGAGCACAGTAGAGATAGAGTACTGTGGAGTACAGTGGAGCACAGTAGAGGTAGAGTATAGTGGAGCAGAGTAGAGATAGAGTACAGTGGAGCACAGTCGAGGTAGAGTACAGTGGAGTAAATAGAGGTAGAGTACATTGGAGTGCAGTGGAGCACAGTAGAGATAGAGTACAGTGGAGCAAGGTAGAGATAGAGTACAGAGGAGTACAGTAGAGGTAGAGTACAGTGGAGTACAGTAGAGATAGAGTACAGTGGAGTACAGTAGAGATAGACTACAGTGGAGTACAGTAGAGATAGAGTACAGTGGAGCACAGTAGAGATAGAGTACAGTGGAGCACAGTAGAGATAGAGTACAGTGGAGTACAGTAGAGGTAGAGTACAGTGGAGTATAGTAGAGATAGAGTACAGTGGAGCACAGTAGAGATAGAGTACAGTGGAGTACAGTAGAGATAGAGTACAGTGGAGTACAGTAGAGATAGAGTACAGTGGAGCACAGTAGAGGTAGAGTACAGTGGAGTACAGTAGAGGTAGAGTACAGTGGAGTACAGTAGAGGTAGAGTACAGTGGAGTACAATAGAGATAGAGTACAGTGGAGCACAGTAGAGATAGAGTACAGTGGAGTACAGTAGAGGTAGAGTAGAGTGGAGTAGAGTAGAGATAGAGTACAGTGGAGCACAGTAGAGGTAGAGTACAGTGGAGTACAGTAGAGACAGAGTACAGTGGAGCACAGTAGAGATAGAGTACAGTGGAGTACAGTAGAGGTAGAGTACAGTGGAGTACAGTAGAGATAGAGTACAGTTGAGCACAGTAGAGGTAGAGTACAGTGGAGTACAGTAGAGGTAGAGTACAGTGGAGTACAGTAGAGGTAGAGTACAGTGGAGTACAGTAGAGGTAGAGTACAGTGGAGTAGAGTAGAGGTAGAGTACAGTGGAGTACAGTAGAGATAGAGTACTTTGGAGTACAGTAGAGATAGACAACAGTTGAGTACAGTAGAGATAGAGTACAGTGGAGCACAGTAGAGGTAGATTACAGTGGAGTACAGTGGAGCACAATAGAGATAGAGTACAGTGGAGCAGAGTAGAGATAGAGTACAGTAGATTACAGTAGAGGTAGAGTACAGTGAAGTACAGTAGAGATAGAGTACAGTGGAGCACAGTAGAGATAGAGTACAGTGGAGTACAGTAGAGGTAGAGTAGAGTGGAGTACAGTAGAGATAGAGTACAGTGGAGCACAGTAGAGGTAGAGTACAGTGGAGTACAGTAGAGATAGAGTACAGTGGAGCACAGTAGAGATAGAGTACAGTGGAGTACAGTAGAGGTAGAGTAGAGTGGAGTACAGTAGAGATAGAGTACAGTGGAGCACAGTAGAGGTAGAGTACAGTGGAGCACAGTAGAGATAGAGTACAGTGGAGCACAGTAGAGATAGAGTACAGTGGAGTACAGTAGAGGTAGAGTAGAGTGGAGTACAGTAGAGATAGAGTACATTGGAGTACAGTAGAGGTAGAGTAGAGTGGAGTACAGTAGAGATAGAGTACAGTGGAGCACAGTAGAGGTAGAGTACAGTGGAGTACAGTAGAGATAGAGTACAGTGGAGCACAGTAGAGATAGAGTACAGTGGAGTACAGTAGAGGTAGAGTACAGTGGAGTACAGTAGAGATAGAGTACAGTGGAGCACAGTAGAGATAGAGTACAGTGGAGTACAGTAGAGGTAGAGTACAGTGGAGTACAGTAGAGATAGAGTACAGTGGAGCACAGTAGAGATAGAGTACAGTGGAGTACAGTAGAGGTAGAGTACAGTGGAGTACAGTAGAGATAGAGTACAGTGGAGTACAGTAGAGATAGACTACAGTGGAGTACAGTAGAGATAGAGTACAGTGGAGCACAGTAGAGATAGAGTAAAGTGGAGCACAGTAGAGATAGAGTACAGTGGAGTACAGTAGAGGTAGAGTACAGTGGAGTACAGTAGAGGTAGAGTACAGTGGAGTACAGTAGAGGTAGAGTACAGTTGAGGACAGTAGAGGTAGAGTACAGTGGATTACAGTAGAGGTAGAGTAGAGTGGAGTACAGTAGAGATAGAGTACATTGGAGTACAGTAGAGGTAGAGTAGAGTGGAGTACAGTAGAGATAGAGCACAGTGGAGCACAGTAGAGGTAGAGTACAGTGGAGTACAGTAGAGGTAGAGTACAGTGGAGTACAGTAGAGATAGAGTACAGTAGAGCACAGTAGAGGTAGAGTACAGTGGAGTACAGTAGAGATAGAGTACATTGGAGCACAGTAGAGATAGAGTACAGTGGAGTACAGTAGAGGTAGAGTAGAGTGGAGTACAGTAGAGATAGAGTACAGTGGAGTAGAGTAGAGGTAGAGTAGAGTGGAGTACAGCAGAGATAGAGTACAGTGGAGTACAGTAGAGGTAGAGTACAGTGGAGTACAGTAGAGGTAGAGTACAGTGGAGTACAGTAGAGATAGAGTACAGTGGAGCACAGTAGAGGTAGAGTACAGTTGAGGACAGTAGAGGTAGAGTACAGTGGAGTACAGTAGAGGTAGAGTACAGTGGAGTACAGTAGAGGTAGAGTACAGTGGAGTACAGTAGAGATAGAGTACAGTGGAGCACAGTAGAGGTAGAGTACAGTGGAGTACAGTAGAGGTAGAGTACAGTGGAGTACAGTAGAGGTAGAGTACAGTGGAGTACAGTAGAGGTAGAGTAGAGTGGAGTACAGTAGAGATAGAGCACAGTGGAGCACAGTAGAGGTAGAGTACAGTGGAGTACAGTAGAGATAGAGTACAGTGGAGCACAGTAGAGATAGAGTACAGTGGAGTACAGTAGAGATAGAGTACAGTGGAGTACAGTAGAGATAGAGTACAGTGGAGCACAGTAGAGGTAGAGTACAGTGGAGTACAGTAGAGGTAGAGTACAGTGGAGTACAGTAGAGGTAGAGTACAGTGGAGTACAGTAGAGATAGAGTACAGTGGAGCACAGTAGAGATAGAGTACAGTGGAGTACAGTAGAGGTAGAGTAGAGTGGAGTACAGTAGAGATAGAGTACAGTGGAGCACAGTAGAGGTAGAGTACAGTGGAGTACAGTAGAGATAGAGTACAGTGGAGCACAGTAGAGGTAGAGTACAGTGGAGTACATTAGAGGTAGAGTACAGTGGAGTACAGTAGAGGTAGAGTACAGTGGAGTAGAGTAGAGGTAGAGTACTTTGGAGTACAGTAGAGATAGACTACAGTGGAGTACAGTAGAGATAGAGTACAGTGGAGCACAGTAGAGATAGAGTACAGTGGAGCAGAGTAGAGATAGAGTACAGTAGATTACAGTAGAGGTAGAGTACAGTGAAGTACAGTAGAGATAGAGTACAGTGGAGCACAGTAGAGATAGAGTACAGTGGAGTACAGTAGAGGTAGAGTAGAGTGGAGTGGAGTACAGTAGAGATAGAGTACAGTGGAGTACAGTAGAGGTAGAGTAGAGTGGAGTACAGTAGAGATAGAGTACAGTGGAGCACAGTAGAGGTAGAGTACAGTGGAGTACAGTAGAGATAGAGTACAGTGGAGCACAGTAGAGATAGAGTACAGTGGAGTACAGTAGAGGTAGAGTAGAGTGGAGTACAGTAGAGATAGAGTACATTGGAGTACAGTAGAGGTAGAGTAGAGTGGAGTACAGTAGAGATAGAGTACAGTGGAGCACAGTAGAGGTAGAGTACAGTGGAGTACAGTAGAGATAGAGTACAGTGGAGCACAGTAGAGATAGAGTACAGTGGAGTACAGTAGAGGTAGAGTACAGTGGAGTACAGTAGAGATAGAGTACAGTGGAGCACAGTAGAGATAGAGTACAGTGGAGTACAGTAGAGGTAGAGTACAGTAGAGATAGAGTACAGTGGAGTACAGTAGAGATAGACTACAGTGGAGTACAGTAGAGATAGAGTACAGTGGAGCACAGTAGAGATAGAGTAAAGTGGAGCACAGTAGAGATAGAGTACAGTGGAGTACAGTAGAGGTAGAGTACAGTGGAGTACAGTAGAGGTAGAGTACAGTGGAGTACAGTAGAGGTAGAGTACAGTTGAGGACAGTAGAGGTAGAGTACAGTGGATTACAGTAGAGGTAGAGTAGAGTGGAGTACAGTAGAGATAGAGTACATTGGAGTACAGTAGAGGTAGAGTAGAGTGGAGTACAGTAGAGATAGAGTACAGTGGAGCACAGTAGAGGTAGAGTACAGTGGAGTACAGTAGAGATAGAGTACAGTGGAGCACAGTAGAGATAGAGTACAGTGGAGTACAGTAGAGGTAGAGTACAGTGGAGTACAGTAGAGATAGAGTACAGTGGAGTACAGTAGAGATAGACTACAGTGGAGTACAGTAGAGATAGAGTACAGTGGAGCACAGTAGAGATAGAGTACAGTGGAGCACAGTAGAGATAGAGTACAGTGGAGTACAGTAGAGGTAGAGTACAGTGGAGTACAGTAGAGATAGAGTACAGTGGAGCACAGTAGAGGTAGAGTACTGTTGAGGACAGTAGAGGTAGAGTACAGTGGAGTACAGTAGAGGTAGAGTACAGTGGAGTACAGTAGAGGTAGAGTACAGTGGAGTACAGTAGAGATAGAGTACAGTGGATTACAGTAGAGGTAGAGTACAGTTGAGGACAGTCGAGGTAGAGTACAGTGGAGTAAATAGAGGTAGAGTACATTGGAGTGCAGTGGAGCACAGTAGAGATAGAGTACAGTGGAGCAAGGTAGAGATAGAGTACAGAGGAGTACAGTAGAGGTAGAGTACAGTGGAGTACAGTAGAGATAGAGTACAGTGGAGTACAGTAGAGATAGACTACAGTGGAGTACAGTAGAGATAGAGTACAGTGGAGCACAGTAGAGATAGAGTACAGTGGAGCACAGTAGAGATAGAGTACAGTGGAGTACAGTAGAGGTAGAGTACAGTGGAGTATAGTAGAGATAGAGTACAGTGGAGCACAGTAGAGATAGAGTACAGTGGAGTACAGTAGAGATAGAGTACAGTGGAGTACAGTAGAGATAGAGTACAGTGGAGCACAGTAGAGGTAGAGTACAGTGGAGTACAGTAGAGGTAGAGTACAGTGGAGTACAGTAGAGGTAGAGTACAGTGGAGTACAATAGAGATAGAGTACAGTGGAGCACAGTAGAGATAGAGTACAGTGGAGTACAGTAGAGGTAGAGTAGAGTGGAGTAGAGTAGAGATAGAGTACAGTGGAGCACAATAGAGGTAGAGTACAGTGGAGTACAGTAGAGACAGAGTACAGTGGAGCACAGTAGAGATAGAGTACAGTGGAGTACAGTAGAGGTAGAGTACAGTGGAGTACAGTAGAGATAGAGTACAGTTGAGCACAGTAGAGGTAGAGTACAGTGGAGTACAGTAGAGGTAGAGTACAGTGGAGTACAGTAGAGGTAGAGTACAGTGGAGTACAGTAGAGGTAGAGTACAGTGGAGTAGAGTAGAGGTAGAGTACAGTGGAGTACAGTAGAGATAGAGTACTTTGGAGTACAGTAGAGATAGACAACAGTGGAGTACAGTAGAGATAGAGTACAGTGGAGCACAGTAGAGGTAGATTACAGTGGAGTACAGTGGAGCACAATAGAGATAGAGTACAGTGGAGCAGAGTAGAGATAGAGTACAGTAGATTACAGTAGAGATAGAGTACAGTGGAGTACAGTAGAGATAGACTACAGTGGAGTACAGTAGAGATAGAGTACAGTGGAGCACAGTAGAGATAGAGTACAGTGGAGCACAGTAGAGATAGAGTACAGTGGAGTACAGTAGAGGTAGAGTACAGTGGAGTATAGTAGAGATAGAGTACAGTGGAGCACAGTAGAGATAGAGTACAGTGGAGTACAGTAGAGATAGAGTACAGTGGAGTACAGTAGAGATAGAGTACAGTGGAGCACAGTAGAGGTAGAGTACAGTGGAGTACAGTAGAGGTAGAGTACAGTGGAGTACAGTAGAGGTAGAGTACAGTGGAGTACAATAGAGATAGAGTACAGTGGAGCACAGTAGAGATAGAGTACAGTGGAGTACAGTAGAGGTAGAGTAGAGTGGAGTAGAGTAGAGATAGAGTACAGTGGAGCACAATAGAGGTAGAGTACAGTGGAGTACAGTAGAGACAGAGTACAGTGGAGCACAGTAGAGATAGAGTACAGTGGAGTACAGTAGAGGTAGAGTACAGTGGAGTACAGTAGAGATAGAGTACAGTTGAGCACAGTAGAGGTAGAGTACAGTGGAGTACAGTAGAGGTAGAGTACAGTGGAGTACAGTAGAGGTAGAGTACAGTGGAGTACAGTAGAGGTAGAGTACAGTGGAGTAGAGTAGAGGTAGAGTACAGTGGAGTACAGTAGAGATAGAGTACTTTGGAGTACAGTAGAGATAGACAACAGTGGAGTACAGTAGAGATAGAGTACAGTGGAGCACAGTAGAGGTAGATTACAGTGGAGTACAGTGGAGCACAATAGAGATAGAGTACAGTGGAGCAGAGTAGAGATAGAGTACAGTAGATTACAGTAGAGGTAGAGTACAGTGAAGTACAGTAGAGATAGAGTACAGTGGAGCACAGTAGAGATAGAGTACAGTGGAGTACAGTAGAGGTAGAGTAGAGTGGAGTAGAGTACAGTAGAGATAGAGTACAGTGGAGTACAGTAGAGGTAGAGTAGAGTGGAGTACAGTAGAGATAGAGTACAGTGGAGCACAGTAGAGGTAGAGTACAGTGGAGTACAGTAGAGATAGAGTACAGTGGAGCACAGTAGAGATAGAGTACAGTGGAGTACAGTAGAGGTAGAGTAGAGTGGAGTACAGTAGAGATAGAGTACATTGGAGTACAGTAGAGGTAGAGTAGAGTGGAGTACAGTAGAGATAGAGTACAGTGGAGCACAGTAGAGGTAGAGTACAGTGGAGTACAGTAGAGATAGAGTACAGTGGAGCACAGTAGAGACAGAGTACAGTGGAGTACAGTAGAGGTAGAGTACAGTGGAGTACAGTAGAGATAGAGTACAGTGGAGCACAGTAGAGATAGAGTACAGTGGAGTACAGTAGAGGTAGAGTACAGTGGAGTACAGTAGAGATAGAGTACAGTGGAGTACAGTAGAGATAGACTACAGTGGAGTACAGTAGAGATAGAGTACAGTGGAGCACAGTAGAGATAGAGTACAGTGGAGCACAGTAGAGATAGAGTACAGTGGAGTACAGTAGAGGTAGAGTACAGTGGAGTACAGTAGAGATAGAGTACAGTGGAGCACAGTAGAGGTAGAGTACAGTGGAGTACAGTAGAGGTAGAGTACAGTGGAGTACGGTAGAGGTAGAGTACAGTGGAGTACATTAGAGATAGAGTACAGTGGAGCACAGTAGAGATATAGTACAGTGGAGCACAGTAGAGGTAGAGTAGAGTGGAGTACAGTAGAGATAGAGTACAGTGGAGCACAGTAGAGATAGAGTACAGCGGATGACAGTAGAGGTAGAGTAGAGTGGAGTACAGTAGAGATATAGTACAGTGGAGCACAGTAGAGGTAGAGTACAGTGGAGTACAGTAGAGATAGAGTACAGTGGAGCACAGTAGAGATAGAGTACAGTGGAGTACAGTGGAGCACAATAGAGATAGAGTACAGTGGAACAGAGTAGAGATAGAGTACAGTGGAGCACAGTAGAGGTAGAGTATAGTGGAGCAGAGTAGAGATAGAGTACAGTGGAGCACAGTCGAGGTAGAGTACAGTGGAGTAAATAGAGGTAGAGTATATTGGAGTGCAGTGGAGCACAGTAGAGATAGAGTACAGTGGAGCAAGGTAGAGATAGAGTACAGAGGAGTACAGTAGAGGTAGAGTACAGTGGAGTACAGTAGAGATAGAGTACAGTGGAGTACAGTAGAGATAGACTACAGTGGAGTACAGTAGAGATAGAGTACAGTGGAGCACAGTAGAGATAGAGTACAGTGGAGCACAGTAGAGATAGAGTACAGTGGAGTACAGTAGAGGTAGAGTACAGTGGAGTATAGTAGAGATAGAGTACAGTGGAGCACAGTAGAGATAGAGTACAGTGGAGTACAGTAGAGATAGAGTACAGTGGAGTACAGTAGAGATAGAGTACAGTGGAGTACAGTAGAGATAGAGTACAGTGGAGCACAGTAGAGGTAGAGTACAGTGGAGTACAGTAGAGGTAGAGTACAGTGGAGTACAGTAGAGGTAGAGTACAGTGGAGTACAATAGAGATAGAGTACAGTGGAGCACAGTAGAGATAGAGTATAGTGGAGTACAGTAGAGGTAGAGTAGAGTGGAGTAGAGTAGAGATAGAGTACAGTGGAGCACAGTAGAGGTAGAGTACAGTGGAGTACAGTAGAGACAGAGTACAGTGGAGCACAGTAGAGATAGAGTACAGTGGAGTACAGTAGAGGTAGAGTACAGTGGAGTACAGTAGAGATAGAGTACAGTTGAGCACAGTAGAGGTAGAGTACAGTGGAGTACAGTAGAGGTAGAGTACAGTGGAGTACAGTAGAGGTAGAGTACAGTGGAGTACAGTAGAGGTAGAGTACAGTGGAGTAGAGTAGAGGTAGAGTACAGTGGAGTACAGTAGAGATAGAGTACTTTGGAGTACAGTAGAGATAGACAACAGTTGAGTACAGTAGAGATAGAGTACAGTGGAGCACAGTAGAGGTAGATTACAGTGGAGTACAGTGGAGCACAATAGAGATAGAGTACAGTGGAGCAGAGTAGAGATAGAGTACAGTAGATTACAGTAGAGGTAGAGTACAGTGAAGTACAGTAGAGATAGAGTACAGTGGAGCACAGTAGAGAAAGAGTACAGTGGAGTACAGTAGAGGTAGAGTAGAGTGGAGTACAGTAGAGATAGAGTACAGTGGAGCACAGTAGAGGTAGAGTACAGTGGAGTACAGTAGAGATAGAGTACAGTGGAGCACAGTAGAGATAGAGTACAGTGGAGTACAGTAGAGGTAGAGTAGAGTGGAGTACAGTAGAGATAGAGTACAGTGGAGCACAGTAGAGGTAGAGTACAGTGGAGCACAGTAGAGATAGAGTACAGTGGAGCACAGTAGAGATAGAGTACAGTGGAGTACAGTAGAGGTAGAGTAGAGTGGAGTACAGTAGAGATAGAGTACATTGGAGTACAGTAGAGGTAGAGTAGAGTGGAGTACAGTAGAGATAGAGTACAGTGGAGCACAGTAGAGGTAGAGTACAGTGGAGTACAGTAGAGATAGAGTACAGTGGAGCACAGTAGAGATAGAGTACAGTGGAGTACAGTAGAGGTAGAGTACAGTGGAGTACAGTAGAGATAGAGTACAGTGGAGCACAGTAGAGATAGAGTACAGTGGAGTACAGTAGAGGTAGAGTACAGTGGAGTACAGTAGAGATAGAGTACAGTGGAGCACAGTAGAGATAGAGTACAGTGGAGTACAGTAGAGGTAGAGTACAGTGGAGTACAGTAGAGATAGAGTACAGTGGAGTACAGTAGAGATAGACTACAGTGGAGTACAGTAGAGATAGAGTACAGTGGAGCACAGTAGAGATAGAGTAAAGTGGAGCACAGTAGAGATAGAGTACAGTGGAGTACAGTAGAGGTAGAGTACAGTGGAGTACAGTAGAGGTAGAGTACAGTGGAGTACAGTAGAGGTAGAGTACAGTTGAGGACAGTAGAGGTAGAGTACAGTGGATTACAGTAGAGGTAGAGTAGAGTGGAGTACAGTAGAGATAGAGTACATTGGAGTACAGTAGAGGTAGAGTAGAGTGGAGTACAGTAGAGATAGAGCACAGTGGAGCACAGTAGAGGTAGAGTACAGTGGAGTACAGTAGAGGTAGAGTACAGTGGAGTACAGTAGAGATAGAGTACAGTAGAGCACAGTAGAGGTAGAGTACAGTGGAGTACAGTAGAGATAGAGTACATTGGAGCACAGTAGAGATAGAGTACAGTGGAGTACAGTAGAGGTAGAGTAGAGTGGAGTACAGTAGAGATAGAGTACAGTGGAGTAGAGTAGAGGTAGAGTAGAGTGGAGTACAGCAAAGATAGAGTACAGTGGAGTACAGTAGAGGTAGAGTACAGTGGAGTACAGTAGAGGTAGAGTACAGTGGAGTACAGTAGAGATAGAGTACAGTGGAGCACAGTAGAGGTAGAGTACAGTTGAGGACAGTAGAGGTAGAGTACAGTGGAGTACAGTAGAGGTAGAGTACAGTGGAGTACAGTAGAGGTAGAGTACAGTGGAGTACAGTAGAGATAGAGTACAGTGGAGCACAGTAGAGGTAGAGTACAGTGGAGTACAGTAGAGGTAGAGTACAGTGGAGTACAGTAGAGGTAGAGTACAGTGGAGTACAGTAGAGGTAGAGTAGAGTGGAGTACAGTAGAGATAGAGCACAGTGGAGCACAGTAGAGGTAGAGTACAGTGGAGTACAGTAGAGATAGAGTACAGTGGAGCACAGTAGAGATAGAGTACAATGGAGTACAGTAAAGATAGAGTACAGTGGAGTACAGTAGAGATAGAGTACAGTGGAGCACAGTAGAGGTAGAGTACAGTGGAGTACAGTAGAGGTAGAGTACAGTGGAGTACAGTAGAGGTAGAGTACAGTGGAGTACAGTAGAGATAGAGTACAGTGGAGCACAGTAGAGATAGAGTACAGTGGAGTACAGTAGAGGTAGAGTAGAGTGGAGTACAGTAGAGATAGAGTACAGTGGAGCACAGTAGAGGTAGAGTACAGTGGAGTACAGTAGAGATAGAGTACAGTGGAGCACAGTAGAGGTAGAGTACAGTGGAGTACATTAGAGGTAGAGTACAGTGGAGTACAGTAGAGGTAGAGTACAGTGGAGTATAGTAGAGGTAGAGTACTTTGGAGTACAGTAGAGATAGACTACAGTGGAGTACAGTAGAGATAGAGTACAGTGGAGCACAGTAGAGATAGAGTACAGTGGAGCAGAGTAGAGATAGAGTACAGTAGATTACAGTAGAGGTAGAGTACAGTGAAGTACAGTAGAGATAGAGTACAGTGGAGCACAGTAGAGATAGAGTACAGTGGAGTACAGTAGAGGTAGAGTAGAGTGGAGTGGAGTACAGTAGAGATAGAGTACAGTGGAGTACAGTAGAGGTAGAGTAGAGTGGAGTACAGTAGAGATAGAGTACAGTGGAGCACAGTAGAGGTAGAGTACAGTGGAGTACAGTAGAGATAGAGTACAGTGGAGCACAGTAGAGATAGAGTACAGTGGAGTACAGTAGAGGTAGAGTAGAGTGGAGTACAGTAGAGATAGAGTACATTGGAGTACAGTAGAGGTAGAGTAGAGTGGAGTACAGTAGAGATAGAGTACAGTGGAGCACAGTAGAGGTAGAGTACAGTGGAGTACAGTAGAGATAGAGTACAGTGGAGCACAGTAGAGATAGAGTACAGTGGAGTACAGTAGAGGTAGAGTACAGTGGAGTACAGTAGAGATAGAGTACAGTGGAGCACAGTAGAGATAGAGTACAGTGGAGTACAGTAGAGGTAGAGTACAGTAGAGATAGAGTACAGTGGAGTACAGTAGAGATAGACTACAGTGGAGTACAGTAGAGATAGAGTACAGTGGAGCACAGTAGAGATAGAGTAAAGTGGAGCACAGTAGAGATAGAGTACAGTGGAGTACAGTAGAGGTAGAGTACAGTGGAGTACAGTAGAGGTAGAGTACAGTGGAGTACAGTAGAGGTAGAGTACAGTTGAGGACAGTAGAGGTAGAGTACAGTGGATTACAGTAGAGGTAGAGTAGAGTGGAGTACAGTAGAGATAGAGTACATTGGAGTACAGTAGAGGTAGAGTAGAGTGGAGTACAGTAGAGATAGAGTACAGTGGAGCACAGTAGAGGTAGAGTACAGTGGAGTACAGTAGAGATAGAGTACAGTGGAGCACAGTAGAGATAGAGTACAGTGGAGTACAGTAGAGGTAGAGTACAGTGGAGTACAGTAGAGATAGAGTACAGTGGAGTACAGTAGAGATAGACTACAGTGGAGTACAGTAGAGATAGAGTACAGTGGAGCACAGTAGAGATAGAGTACAGTGGAGCACAGTAGAGATAGAGTACAGTGGAGTACAGTAGAGGTAGAGTACAGTGGAGTACAGTAGAGATAGAGTACAGTGGAGCACAGTAGAGGTAGAGTACTGTTGAGGACAGTAGAGGTAGAGTACAGTGGAGTACAGTAGAGGTAGAGTACAGTGGAGTACAGTAGAGGTAGAGTACAGTGGAGTACAGTAGAGATAGAGTACAGTGGATTACAGTAGAGGTAGAGTACAGTTGAGGACAGTCGAGGTAGAGTACAGTGGAGTAAATAGAGGTAGAGTACATTGGAGTGCAGTGGAGCACAGTAGAGATAGAGTACAGTGGAGCAAGGTAGAGATAGAGTACAGAGGAGTACAGTAGAGGTAGAGTACAGTGGAGTACAGTAGAGATAGAGTACAGTGGAGTACAGTAGAGATAGACTACAGTGGAGTACAGTAGAGATAGAGTACAGTGGAGCACAGTAGAGATAGAGTACAGTGGAGCACAGTAGAGATAGAGTACAGTGGAGTACAGTAGAGGTAGAGTACAGTGGAGTATAGTAGAGATAGAGTACAGTGGAGCACAGTAGAGATAGAGTACAGTGGAGTACAGTAGAGATAGAGTACAGTGGAGTACAGTAGAGATAGAGTACAGTGGAGCACAGTAGAGGTAGAGTACAGTGGAGTACAGTAGAGGTAGAGTACAGTGGAGTACAGTAGAGGTAGAGTACAGTGGAGTACAATAGAGATAGAGTACAGTGGAGCACAGTAGAGATAGAGTACAGTGGAGTACAGTAGAGGTAGAGTAGAGTGGAGTAGAGTAGAGATAGAGTACAGTGGAGCACAATAGAGGTAGAGTACAGTGGAGTACAGTAGAGACAGAGTACAGTGGAGCACAGTAGAGATAGAGTACAGTGGAGTACAGTAGAGGTAGAGTACAGTGGAGTACAGTAGAGATAGAGTACAGTTGAGCACAGTAGAGGTAGAGTACAGTGGAGTACAGTAGAGGTAGAGTACAGTGGAGTACAGTAGAGGTAGAGTACAGTGGAGTACAGTAGAGGTAGAGTACAGTGGAGTAGAGTAGAGGTAGAGTACAGTGGAGTACAGTAGAGATAGAGTACTTTGGAGTACAGTAGAGATAGACAACAGTGGAGTACAGTAGAGATAGAGTACAGTGGAGCACAGTAGAGGTAGATTACAGTGGAGTACAGTGGAGCACAATAGAGATAGAGTACAGTGGAGCAGAGTAGAGATAGAGTACAGTAGATTACAGTAGAGGTAGAGTACAGTGAAGTACAGTAGAGATAGAGTACAGTGGAGCACAGTAGAGATAGAGTACAGTGGAGTACAGTAGAGGTAGAGTAGAGTGGAGTAGAGTACAGTAGAGATAGAGTACAGTGGAGTACAGTAGAGGTAGAGTAGAGTGGAGTACAGTAGAGATAGAGTACAGTGGAGCACAGTAGAGGTAGAGTACAGTGGAGTACAGTAGAGATAGAGTACAGTGGAGCACAGTAGAGATAGAGTACAGTGGAGTACAGTAGAGGTAGAGTAGAGTGGAGTACAGTAGAGATAGAGTACATTGGAGTACAGTAGAGGTAGAGTAGAGTGGAGTACAGTAGAGATAGAGTACAGTGGAGCACAGTAGAGGTAGAGTACAGTGGAGTACAGTAGAGATAGAGTACAGTGGAGCACAGTAGAGATAGAGTACAGTGGAGTACAGTAGAGGTAGAGTACAGTGGAGTACAGTAGAGATAGAGTACAGTGGAGCACAGTAGAGATAGAGTACAGTGGAGTACAGTAGAGGTAGAGTACAGTGGAGTACAGTAGAGATAGAGTACAGTGGAGTACAGTAGAGATAGACTACAGTGGAGTACAGTAGAGATAGAGTACAGTGGAGCACAGTAGAGATAGAGTAAAGTGGAGCACAGTAGAGATAGAGTACAGTGGAGTACAGTAGAGGTAGAGTACAGTGGAGTACAGTAGAGTTAGAGTACAGTGGAGTACAGTAGAGGTAGAGTACAGTTGAGGACAGTAGAGGTAGAGTACAGTGGATTACAGTAGAGGTAGAGTAGAGTGGAGTACAGTAGAGATAGAGTACATTGGAGTACAGTAGAGGTAGAGTAGAGTGGAGTACAGTAGAGATAGAGTACAGTGGAGCACAGTAGAGGTAGAGTACAGTGGAGTACAGTAGAGATAGAGTACAGTGGAGCACAGTAGAGATAGAGTACAGTGGAGTACAGTAGAGGTAGAGTACAGTGGAGTACAGTAGAGATAGAGTACAGTGGAGTACAGTAGAGATAGACTACAGTGGAGTACAGTAGAGATAGAGTACAGTGGAGCACAGTAGAGATAGAGTACAGTGGAGCACAGTAGAGATAGAGTACAGTGGAGTACAGTAGAGGTAGAGTACAGTGGAGTACAGTAGAGATAGAGTACAGTGGAGTACAGTAGAGATAGACTACAGTGGAGTACAGTAGAGATAGAGTACAGTGGAGCACAGTAGAGATAGAGTACAGTGGAGCACAGTAGAGATAGAGTACAGTGGAGTACAGTAGAGGTAGAGTACAGTGGAGTACAGTAGAGATAGAGTACAGTGGAGCACAGTAGAGGTAGAGTACTGTTGAGGACAGTAGAGGTAGAGTACAGTGGAGTACAGTAGAGATAGAGTACAGTGGAGCACAGTAGAGGTAGAGTACAGTGGAGTACAGTAGAGGTAGAGTACAGTGGAGTACAGTAGAGGTAGAGTACAGTGGAGTACAGTAGAGGTAGAGTAGAGTGGAGTACAGTAGAGATAGAGCACAGTGGAGCACAGTAGAGGTAGAGTACAGTGGAGTACAGTAGAGATAGAGTACAGTGGAGCACAGTAGAGATAGAGTACTGTGGAGTACAGTAGAGATAGAGTACAGTGGAGTACAGTAGAGATAGAGTACAGTGGAGCACAGTAGAGGTAGAGTATAGTGGAGTACAGTAGAGGTAGAGTACAGTGGAGTACAGTAGAGGTAGAGTACAGTGGAGTACAGTAGAGATAGAGTACAGTGGAGCACAGTAGAGATAGAGTACAGTGGAGTACACTAGAGGTAGAGTAGAGTGGAGTACAGTAGAGATAGAGTACAGTGGAGCACAGTAGAGGTAGAGTACAGTGGAGTACAGTAGAGATAGACTACAGTGGAGTACAGTAGAGATAGAGTACAGTGGAGTACATTAGAGGTAGAGTACAGTGGAGTACAGTAGAGGTAGAGTACAGTGGAGTAGAGTAGAGGTAGAGTACTTTGGAGTACAGTAGAGATAGACTACAGTGGAGTACAGTAGAGATAGAGTACAGTGGAGCACAGTAGAGGTAGAGTACAGTGGAGTACAGTGGAGCACAATAGAGATAGAGTACAGTGGAGCAGAGTAGAGATAGAGTACAGTAGATTACAGTAGAGGTAGAGTACAGTGGAGTACAGTAGAGATAGAGTACAGTGGAGCACAGTAGAGATAGAGTACATTGGAGTACAGTAGAGGTAGAGTAGAGTGGAGTACAGTAGAGATAGAGTACAGTGGAGTACAGTAGAGGTAGAGTAGAGTGGAGTACAGTAGAGATAGAGTACAGTGGAGCACTGTAGAGGTAGAGTACAGTGGAGTACAGTAGAGATAGAGTACATTGGAGCACAGTAGAGATAGAGTACAGTGGAGTACAGTAGAGGTAGAGTAGAGTGGAGTACAGTAGAGATAGAGTACAGTGGAGTAGAGTAGAGGTAGAGTAGAGTGGAGTACAGCAGAGATAGAGTACAGTGGAGCACAGTAGAGATAGAGTACAGTGGAGTACAGTAGAGATAGAGTACAGTGGAGTACAGTAGAGGTAGAGTACAGTGGAGTACATTAGAGGTAGAGTACAGTTGAGGACAGTAGAGGTAGAGTACAGTGGAATACAGTAGAGGTAGAGTAGAGTGGAGTACAGTAGAGATAGAGTACAGTGGAGTACAGTAGAGGTAGAGTGCAGTGGAGTACAGTAGAGGTAGAGTAGAGTGGAGTACAGTAGAGATAGAGTACAGTGGAGTACAGTAGAGGTAGAGTACAGTGGAGTACAGTAGAAGTAGAGTACAGTGGAGTACAGTACAGTGGAGCACAGTAGAGATAGAGTACAGTGGAGTACAGTAGAGGTAGAGTACAGTGGAGTACAGTAGAGATAGAGTACAGTGGAGTACAGTAGAGGTAGAGTACAGTGGAGTACAGTAGAGGTAGAGTACAGTGGAGTACAGTAGAGGTAGAGTACAGTTGAGGACAGTAGAGGTAGAGTACAGTGGAGTACAGTAGAGGTAGAGTGCAGTGGAGTACAGTAGAGATAGAGTACAGTGGAGCACAGTAGAGGTAGAGTACAGTGGAGTACAGTAGAGGTAGAGTACAGTGGAGTACAGTAGAGGTAGAGTACAGTGGAGTACAGTAGAGGTAGAGTAGAGTGGAGTACAGTAGAGATAGAGCACAGTGGAGCACAGTAGAGGTAGAGTACAGTGGAGTACAGTAGAGATAGAGTACAGTGGAGCACAGTAGAGATAGAGTACAGTGGAGTACAGTAGAGATAGAGTACAGTGGAGTACAGTAGAGATAGAGTACAGTGGAGCACAGTAGAGGTAGAGTATAGTGGAGTACAGTAGAGGTAGAGTACAGTGGAGTACAGTAGAGGTAGAGTACAGTGGAGTACAGTAGAGATAGAGTACAGTGGAGCACAGTAGAGATAGAGTACAGTGGAGCACAGTAGAGGTAGAGTAGAGTGGAGTACAGTAGAGATAGAGTACAGTGGAGCACAGTAGAGGTAGAGTACAGTGGAGTACAGTAGAGATAGAGTACAGTGGAGCACAGTAGAGGTAGAGTACAGTGGAGTACATTAGAGGTAGAGTACAGTGGAGTACAGTAGAGGTAGAGTACAGTGGAGTAGAGTAGATGTAGAGTACTTTGGAGTACAGTAGAGATAGACTACAGTGGAGTACAGTAGAGATAGAGTACAGTGGAGCACAGTAGAGGTAGAGTACAGTGGAGTACAGTGGAGCACAATAGAGATAGAGTACAGTGGAGCAGAGTAGAGATAGAGTACAGTAGATTACAGTAGAGGTAGAGTACAGTGGAGTACAGTAGAGATAGAGTACAGTGGAGCACAGTAGAGATAGAGTACATTGGAGTACAGTAGAGGTAGAGTAGAGTGGAGTACAGTAGAGATAGAGTACAGTGGAGTACAGTAGAGGTAGAGTAGAGTGGAGTACAGTAGAGATAGAGTACAGTGGAGCACTGTAGAGGTAGAGTACAGTGGAGTACAGTAGAGATAGAGTACATTGGAGCACAGTAGAGATAGAGTACAGTGGAGTACAGTAGAGGTAGAGTAGAGTGGAGTACAGTAGAGATAGAGTACAGTGGAGTAGAGTAGAGGTAGAGTAGAGTGGAGTACAGCAGAGATAGAGTACAGTGGAGCACAGTAGAGATAGAGTACAGTGGAGTACAGTAGAGATAGAGTACAGTGGAGTACAGTAGAGGTAGAGTACAGTGGAGTACATTAGAGGTAGAGTACAGTTGAGGACAGTAGAGGTAGAGTACAGTGGAATACAGTAGAGGTAGAGTAGAGTGGAGTACAGTAGAGATAGAGTACAGTGGAGTACAGTAGAGGTAGAGTGCAGTGGAGTACAGTAGAGGTAGAGTAGAGTGGAGTACAGTAGAGATAGAGTACAGTGGAGTACAGTAGAGGTAGAGTACAGTGGAGTACAGTAGAAGTAGAGTACAGTGGAGTACAGTACAGTGGAGCACAGTAGAGATAGAGTACAGTGGAGTACAGTAGAGGTAGAGTACAGTGGAGTACAGTAGAGATAGAGTACAGTGGAGTACAGTAGAGGTAGAGTACAGTGGAGTACAGTAGAGGTAGAGTACAGTGGAGTACAGTAGAGGTAGAGTACAGTTGAGGACAGTAGAGGTAGAGTACAGTGGAGTACAGTAGAGGTAGAGTGCAGTGGAGTACAGTAGAGATAGAGTACAGTGGAGTACAGTAGAGGTAGAGTACAGTGGAGTACAGTAGAGGTAGAGTACAGTGGAGTACAGTACAGTGGAGCACAGTAGAGATAGAGTACAGTGGAGTACAGTAGAGGTAGAGTACTGTTGAGGACAGTAGAGGTAGAGTACAGTGGAGTACAGTAGAGGTAGAGTACAGTGGAGTACAGTAGAGGTAGAGTACAGTGGAGTACAGTAGAGATAGAGTACAGTGGATTACAGTAGAGGTAGAGTACAGTTGAGGACAGTAGAGGTAGAGTACAGTGGAGTACAGTAGAGGTAGAGTACAGTGGAGTACAGTAGAGGTAGAGTACAGTGGAGTACAGTAGAGATAGAGTACAGTGGAGCACAGTAGAGGTAGAGTACAGTGGAGTACAGTAGAGGTAGAGTACAGTGGAGTACAGTAGAGGTAGAGTACAGTGGAGTACAGTAGAGATAGAGTACAGTGGAGCACAGTAGAGGTAGAGTACAGTGGAGTACAGTAGAGGTAGAGTACAGTGGAGTACAGTAGAGGTAGAGTACAGTGGAGTACAGTAGAGGTAGAGTACAGTGGAGTAGAGTAGAGGTACAGTACAGTTGAGTACAGTAGAGATAGAGTACTTTGGAGTACAGTAGAGATAGACAACAGTGGAGTACAGTAGAGATAGAGTACAGTGGAGCACAGTAGAGGTAGAGTACAGTGGAGTACAGTGGAGCACAATAGAGATAGAGTACAGTGGAGCAGAGTAGAGATAGAGTACAGTGGATTACAGTAGAGATAGAGTACAGTGGAGCACAGTAGAGATAGAGTACAGTGGAGTACAGTAGAGGTAGAGTAGAGTGGAGTACAGTAGAGATAGAGTACAGTGGAGTACAGTAGAGGTAGAGTAGAGTGGAGTACAGTAGAGATAGAGTACAGTGGAGCACTGTAGAGGTAGAGTACAGTGGAGTACAGTAGAGATAGAGTACATTGGAGCACAGTAGAGATAGAGTACAGTGGAGTACAGTAGAGGTAGAGTAGAGTGGAGTACAGTAGAGATAGAGTACAGTGGAGTAGAGTAGAGGTAGAGTAGAGTGGAGTACAGCAGAGATAGAGTACAGTGGAGCAGAGTAGAGATAGAGTACAGTGGAGTACAGTAGAGATAGAGTACAGTGGAGTACAGTAGAGGTAGAGTACAGTGGAGTACATTAGAGGTAGAGTACAGTTGAGGACAGTAGAGGTAGAGTACAGTGGAATACAGTAGAGGTAGAGTAGAGTGGAGTACAGTAGAGATAGAGTACAGTGGAGTACAGTAGAGGTAGAGTGCAGTGGAGTACAGTAGAGGTAGAGTAGAGTGGAGTACAGTAGAGATAGAGTACAGTGGAGTACAGTAGAGGTAGAGTACAGTGGAGTACAGTAGAAGTAGAGTACAGTGGAGTACAGTACAGTGGAGCACAGTAGAGATAGAGTACAGTGGAGTACAGTAGAGGTAGAGTACAGTGGAGTACAGTAGAGATAGAGTACAGTGGAGTACAGTAGAGGTAGAGTACGGTGGAGTACAGTAGAGGTAGAGTACAGTGGAGTACAGTAGAGGTAGAGTACAGTTGAGGACAGTAGAGGTAGAGTACAGTGGAGTACAGTAGAGGTAGAGTGCAGTGGAGTACAGTAGAGATAGAGTACAGTGGAGCACAGTAGAGGTAGAGTACAGTGGAGTACAGTAGAGGTAGAGTACAGTGGAGTACAGTAGAGGTAGAGTACAGTGGAGTACAGTAGAGGTAGAGTAGAGTGGAGTACAGTAGAGATAGAGCACAGTGGAGCACAGTAGAGGTAGAGTACAGTGGAGTACAGTAGAGATAGAGTACAGTGGAGCACAGTAGAGATAGAGTACAGTGGAGTACAGTAGAGATAGAGTACAGTGGAGTACAGTAGAGATAGAGTACAGTGGAGCACAGTAGAGGTAGAGTATAGTGGAGTACAGTAGATGTAGAGTACAGTGGAGTACAGTAGAGGTAGAGTACAGTGGAGTACAGTAGAGATAGAGTACAGTGGAGCACAGTAGAGATAGAGTACAGTGGAGTACAGTAGAGGTAGAGTAGAGTGGAGTACAGTAGAGATAGAGTACAGTGGAGCACAGTAGAGGTAGAGTACAGTGGAGTACAGTAGAGATAGAGTACAGTGGAGCACAGTAGAGGTAGAGTACAGTGGAGTACATTAGAGGTAGAGTACAGTGGAGTACAGTAGAGGTAGAGTACAGTGGAGTAGAGTAGAGGTAGAGTACTTTGGAGTACAGTAGAGATAGACTACAGTGGAGTACAGTAGAGGTAGAGTACAGTGGAGTACAGTGGAGCACAATAGAGATAGAGTACAGTGGAGCAGAGTAGAGATAGAGTACAGTAGATTACAGTAGAGGTAGAGTACAGTGGAGTACAGTAGAGATAGAGTACAGTGGAGCACAGTAGAGATAGAGTACATTGGAGTACAGTAGAGGTAGAGTAGAGTGGAGTACAGTAGAGATAGAGTACAGTGGAGTACAGTAGAGGTAGAGTAGAGTGGAGTACAGTAGAGATAGAGTACAGTGGAGCACTGTAGAGGTAGAGTACAGTGGAGTACAGTAGAGATAGAGTACATTGGAGCACAGTAGAGATAGAGTACAGTGGAGTACAGTAGAGGTAGAGTAGAGTGGAGTACAGTAGAGATAGAGTACAGTGGAGTAGAGTAGAGGTAGAGTAGAGTGGAGTACAGCAGAGATAGAGTACAGTGGAGCACAGTAGAGATAGAGTACAGTGGAGTACAGTAGAGATAGAGTACAGTGGAGTACAGTAGAGGTAGAGTACAGTGGAGTACATTAGAGGTAGAGTACAGTTGAGGACAGTAGAGGTAGAGTACAGTGGAATACAGTAGAGGTAGAGTAGAGTGGAGTACAGTAGAGATAGAGTACAGTGGAGTACAGTAGAGGTAGAGTGCAGTGGAGTACAGTAGAGGTAGAGTAGAGTGGAGTACAGTAGAGATAGAGTACAGTGGAGTACAGTAGAGGTAGAGTACAGTGGAGTACAGTAGAAGTAGAGTACAGTGGAGTACAGTACAGTGGAGCACAGTAGAGATAGAGTACAGTGGAGTACAGTAGAGGTAGAGTACAGTGGAGTACAGTAGAGATAGAGTACAGTGGAGTACAGTAGAGGTAGAGTACAGTGGAGTACAGTAGAGGTAGAGTACAGTGGAGTACAGTAGAGGTAGAGTACAGTTGAGGACAGTAGAGGTAGAGTACAGTGGAGTA
This sequence comes from Tiaroga cobitis, assembly GCA_030578255.1. Lineage (NCBI taxonomy): Eukaryota > Metazoa > Chordata > Actinopteri > Cypriniformes > Leuciscidae > Tiaroga > Tiaroga cobitis. The sequence goes on along the minus strand of JAROOI010000118.1, from coordinate 39,408 downwards.
CAGTAGAGGTAGAGTGCAGTGGAGTACAGTAGAGATAGAGTACAGTGGAGTACAGTAGAGGTAGAGTACAGTGGAGTACAGTAGAGGTAGAGTACAGTGGAGTACAGTACAGTGGAGCACAGTAGAGATAGAGTACAGTGGAGTACAGTAGAGGTAGAGTACTGTTGAGGACAGTAGAGGTAGAGTACAGTGGAGTACAGTAGAGGTAGAGTACAGTGGAGTACAGTAGAGGTAGAGTACAGTGGAGTACAGTAGAGATAGAGTACAGTGGATTACAGTAGAGGTAGAGTACAGTTGAGGACAGTAGAGGTAGAGTACAGTGGAGTACAGTAGAGGTAGAGTACAGTGGAGTACAGTAGAGGTAGAGTACAGTGGAGTACAGTAGAGATAGAGTACAGTGGAGCACAGTAGAGGTAGAGTACAGTGGAGTACAGTAGAGGTAGAGTACAGTGGAGTACAGTAGAGGTAGAGTACAGTGGAGTACAGTAGAGGTAGAGTAGAGTGGAGTACAGTAGAGATAGAGCACAGTGGAGCACAGTAGAGGTAGAGTACAGTGGAGTACAGTAGAGATAGAGTACAGTGGAGCACAGTAGAGATAGAGTACAGTGGAGTACAGTAGAGATAGAGTACAGTGGAGTACAGTAGAGATAGAGTACAGTGGAGCACAGTAGATGTAGAGTATAGTGGAGTACAGTAGAGGTAGAGTACAGTGGAGTACAGTAGAGGTAGAGTACAGTGGAGTACAGTAGAGATAGAGTACAGTGGAGCAGAGTAGAGATAGAGTACAGTGGAGTACAGTAGAGGTAGAGTAGAGTGGAGTACAGTAGAGATAGAGTACAGTGGAGCACAGTAGAGGTAGAGTACAGTGGAGTACAGTAGAGATAGAGTACAGTGGAGTACAGTAGAGGTAGAGTACAGTGGAGTAGAGTAGAGGTAGAGTACTTTGGAGTACAGTAGAGATAGACTACAGTGGAGTACAGTAGAGATAGAGTACAGTGGAGCACAGTAGAGGTAGAGTACAGTGGAGTACAGTGGAGCACAATAGAGATAGAGTACAGTGGAGCAGAGTAGAGATAGAGTACAGTAGATTACAGTAGAGGTAGAGTACAGTGGAGTACAGTAGAGATAGAGTACAGTGGAGCACAGTAGAGGTAGAGTACAGTGGAGTACAGTAGAGGTAGAGTACAGTGGAGTACAGTAGAGGTAGAGTACAGTGGAGTACAGTAGAGATAGAGTACAGTGGAGCACAGTAGAGATAGAGTACAGTGGAGTACAGTAGAGGTAGAGTAGAGTGGAGTACAGTAGAGATAGAGTACAGTGGAGCACAGTAGAGGTAGAGTACAGTGGAATACAGTAGAGATAGAGTACAGTGGAGCACAGTAGAGATAGAGTACAGTGGAGTACAGTAGAGGTAGAGTACAGTGGAGTACAGTAGAGATAGAGTACAGTGGAGCACAGTAGAGGTAGAGTACAGTGGAGTACAGTAGAGGTAGAGTACAGTGGAGTACAGTAGAGGTAGAGTACAGTGGAGTACAGTAGAGGTAGAGTACAGTGGAGTAGAGTAGAGGTACAGTACAGTTGAGTACAGTAGAGATAGAGTACTTTGGAGTACAGTAGAGATAGACAACAGTGGAGTACAGTAGAGATAGAGTACAGTGGAGCACAGTAGAGGTAGAGTACAGTGGAGTACAGTGGAGCACAATAGAGATAGAGTACAGTGGAGCAGAGTAGAGATAGAGTACAGTGGATTACAGTAGAGATAGAGTACATTGGAGCACAGTAGAGATAGAGTACAGTGGAGTACAGTAGAGGTAGAGTAGAGTGGAGTACAGTAGAGATAGAGTACAGTGGAGTACAGTAGAGGTAGAGTAGAGTGGAGTACAGTAGAGATAGAGTACAGTGGAGCACAGTAGAGGTAGAGTACAGTGGAGTACAGTAGAGATAGAGTACAGTGGAGCACAGTAGAGATAGAGTACAGTGGAGTACAGTAGAGGTAGAGTAGAGTGGAGTACAGTAGAGATAGAGTACAGTGGAGTACAGTAGAGGTAGAGTAGAGTGGAGTACAGTAGAGATAGAGTACAGTGGAGCAGAGTAGAGATAGAGTACAGTGGATTACAGTAGAGATAGAGTACAGTGGAGCACAGTAGAGATAGAGTACAGTGGAGTACAGTAGAGGTAGAGTAGAGTGGAGAACAGTAGAGATAGAGTACAGTGGAGTACAGTAGAGGTAGAGTAGAGTGGAGTACAGTAGAGATAGAGTACAGTGGAGCACAGTAGAGGTAGAGTACAGTGGAGTACAGTAGAGATAGAGTACAGTGGAGCACAGTAGAGATAGAGTACAGTGGAGTACAGTAGAGGTAGAGTAGAATGGAGTACAGTAGAGATAGAGTACAGTGGAGCACAGTAGAGGTAGAGTACAGTGGAGTACAGTAGAGATAGAGTACAGTGGAGCACAGTAGAGATAGAGTACAGTGGAGTACAGTAGAGGTAGAGTACAGTGGAGTACAGTAGAGATAGAGTACAGTGGAGCACAGTAAAGGTAGAGTACAGTGGAGTACAGTAGAGGTAGAGTACAGTTGAGGACAGTAGAGGTAGAGTACAGTGGAGTACAGTAGAGGTAGAGTACAGTGGAGTACAGTAGAGGTAGAGTACAGTGGAGTACAGTAGAGATAGAGTACAGTGGAGCACAGTAGAGGTAGAGTACAGTGGAGTATTGTAGAGGTAGAGTAGAGTGGAGTACAGTAGAGATAGAGTACAGTGGAGTACAGTAGAGGTAGAGTAGAGTGGAGTACAGTAGAGATAGAGTACAGTGGAGCAGAGTAGAGGTAGAGTACAGTGGAGTACAGTAGAGATAGAGTACAGTGGAGCACAGTAGAGATAGAGTACAGTGGAGTACTGTAGAGGTAGAGTACAGTGGAGTACAGTAGAGATAGAGTACAGTTGAGCACAGTAGAGGTAGAGTACAGTGGAGTACAGTAGAGGTAGAGTAGAGTGGAGTACAGTAGAGATAGAGTACAGTGGAGCACAGTAGAGATAGAGTACAGTGGAGCACAGTAGAGGTAGAGTAGAGTGGAGTACAGTAGAGATAGAGTACAGTGGAGCACAGTAGAGATAGAGTACAGCGGAGTACAGTAGAGGTAGAGTAGAGTGGAGTACAGTAGAGATAGAGTACAGTGGAGTACAGTAGAGATAGACTACAGTGGAGTACAGTAGAGATAGAGTACAGTGGAGCACAGTAGAGATAGAGTACAGTGGAGCACAGTAGAGATAGAGTACAGTGGAGTACAGTAGAGGTAGAGTACAGTGGAGTACAGTAGAGATAGAGTACAGTGGAGTACAGTAGAGATAGACTACAGTGGAGTACAGTAGAGATAGAGTAGAGTGGAGCACAGTAGAGATAGAGTACAGTGGAGCACAGTAGAGATAGAGTACAGTGGAGTACAGTAGAGGTAGAGTACAGTGGAGTACAGTAGAGATAGAGTACAGTGGAGCACAGTAGAGGTAGAGTACTGTTGAGGACAGTAGAGGTAGAGTACAGTGGAGTACAGTAGAGATAGAGTACAGTGGAGCACAGTAGAGGTAGAGTACAGTGGAGTACAGTAGAGGTAGAGTACAGTGGAGTACAGTAGAGGTAGAGTACAGTGGAGTACAGTAGAGGTAGAGTAGAGTGGAGTACAGTAGAGATAGAGCACAGTGGAGCACAGTAGAGGTAGAGTACAGTGGAGTACAGTAGAGATAGAGTACAGTGGAGCACAGTAGAGATAGAGTACAGTGGAGTACAGTAGAGATAGAGTACAGTGGAGTACAGTAGAGATAGAGTACAGTGGAGCACAGTAGAGGTAGAGTATAGTGGAGTACAGTAGAGGTAGAGTACAGTGGAGTACAGTAGAGGTAGAGTACAGTGGAGTACAGTAGAGATAGAGTACAGTGGAGCACAGTAGAGATAGAGTACAGTGGAGTACACTAGAGGTAGAGTAGAGTGGAGTACAGTAGAGATAGAGTACAGTGGAGCACAGTAGAGGTAGAGTACAGTGGAGTACAGTAGAGATAGACTACAGTGGAGTACAGTAGAGATAGAGTACAGTGGAGTACATTAGAGGTAGAGTACAGTGGAGTACAGTAGAGGTAGAGTACAGTGGAGTAGAGTAGAGGTAGAGTACTTTGGAGTACAGTAGAGATAGACTACAGTGGAGTACAGTAGAGATAGAGTACAGTGGAGCACAGTAGAGGTAGAGTACAGTGGAGTACAGTGGAGCACAATAGAGATAGAGTACAGTGGAGCAGAGTAGAGATAGAGTACAGTAGATTACAGTAGAGGTAGAGTACAGTGGAGTACAGTAGAGATAGAGTACAGTGGAGCACAGTAGAGATAGAGTACATTGGAGTACAGTAGAGGTAGAGTAGAGTGGAGTACAGTAGAGATAGAGTACAGTGGAGTACAGTAGAGGTAGAGTAGAGTGGAGTACAGTAGAGATAGAGTACAGTGGAGCACTGTAGAGGTAGAGTACAGTGGAGTACAGTAGAGATAGAGTACATTGGAGCACAGTAGAGATAGAGTACAGTGGAGTACAGTAGAGGTAGAGTAGAGTGGAGTACAGTAGAGATAGAGTACAGTGGAGTAGAGTAGAGGTAGAGTAGAGTGGAGTACAGCAGAGATAGAGTACAGTGGAGCACAGTAGAGATAGAGTACAGTGGAGTACAGTAGAGATAGAGTACAGTGGAGTACAGTAGAGGTAGAGTACAGTGGAGTACATTAGAGGTAGAGTACAGTTGAGGACAGTAGAGGTAGAGTACAGTGGAATACAGTAGAGGTAGAGTAGAGTGGAGTACAGTAGAGATAGAGTACAGTGGAGTACAGTAGAGGTAGAGTGCAGTGGAGTACAGTAGAGGTAGAGTAGAGTGGAGTACAGTAGAGATAGAGTACAGTGGAGTACAGTAGAGGTAGAGTACAGTGGAGTACAGTAGAAGTAGAGTACAGTGGAGTACAGTACAGTGGAGCACAGTAGAGATAGAGTACAGTGGAGTACAGTAGAGGTAGAGTACAGTGGAGTACAGTAGAGATAGAGTACAGTGGAGTACAGTAGAGGTAGAGTACAGTGGAGTACAGTAGAGGTAGAGTACAGTGGAGTACAGTAGAGGTAGAGTACAGTTGAGGACAGTAGAGGTAGAGTACAGTGGAGTACAGTAGAGGTAGAGTGCAGTGGAGTACAGTAGAGATAGAGTACAGTGGAGCACAGTAGAGGTAGAGTACAGTGGAGTACAGTAGAGGTAGAGTAGAGTGGAGTACAGTAGAGATAGAGCACAGTGGAGCACAGTAGAGGTAGAGTACAGTGGAGTACAGTAGAGATAGAGTACAGTGGAGCACAGTAGAGATAGAGTACAGTGGAGTACAGTAGAGATAGAGTACAGTGGAGTACAGTAGAGATAGAGTACAGTGGAGCACAGTAGAGGTAGAGTATAGTGGAGTACAGTAGAGGTAGAGTACAGTGGAGTACAGTAGAGGTAGAGTACAGTGGAGTACAGTAGAGATAGAGTACAGTGGAGCACAGTAGAGATAGAGTACAGTGGAGTACAGTAGAGGTAGAGTAGAGTGGAGTACAGTAGAGATAGAGTACAGTGGAGCACAGTAGAGGTAGAGTACAGTGGAGTACAGTAGAGATAGAGTACAGTGGAGCACAGTAGAGGTAGAGTACAGTGGAGTACATTAGAGGTAGAGTACAGTGGAGTACAGTAGAGGTAGAGTACAGTGGAGTAGAGTAGAGGTAGAGTACTTTGGAGTACAGTAGAGATAGACTACAGTGGAGTACAGTAGAGATAGAGTACAGTGGAGCACAGTAGAGGTAGAGTACAGTGGAGTACAGTGGAGCACAATAGAGATAGAGTACAGTGGAGCAGAGTAGAGATAGAGTACAGTAGATTACAGTAGAGGTAGAGTACAGTGGAGTACAGTAGAGATAGAGTACAGTGGAGCACAGTAGAGATAGAGTACATTGGAGTACAGTAGAGGTAGAGTAGAGTGGAGTACAGTAGAGATAGAGTACAGTGGAGTACAGTAGAGGTAGAGTAGAGTGGAGTACAGTAGAGATAGAGTACAGTGGAGCACTGTAGAGGTAGAGTACAGTGGAGTACAGTAGAGATAGAGTACATTGGAGCACAGTAGAGATAGAGTACAGTGGAGTACAGTAGAGGTAGAGTAGAGTGGAGTACAGTAGAGATAGAGTACAGTGGAGTAGAGTAGAGGTAGAGTAGAGTGGAGTACAGCAGAGATAGAGTACAGTGGAGCACAGTAGAGATAGAGTACAGTGGAGTACAGTAGAGATAGAGTACAGTGGAGTACAGTAGAGGTAGAGTACAGTGGAGTACATTAGAGGTAGAGTACAGTTGAGGACAGTAGAGGTAGAGTACAGTGGAATACAGTAGAGGTAGAGTAGAGTGGAGTACAGTAGAGATAGAGTACAGTGGAGTACAGTAGAGGTAGAGTGCAGTGGAGTACAGTAGAGGTAGAGTAGAGTGGAGTACAGTAGAGATAGAGTACAGTGGAGTACAGTAGAGGTAGAGTACAGTGGAGTACAGTAGAAGTAGAGTACAGTGGAGTACAGTACAGTGGAGCACAGTAGAGATAGAGTACAGTGGAGTACAGTAGAGGTAGAGTACAGTGGAGTACAGTAGAGATAGAGTACAGTGGAGTACAGTAGAGGTAGAGTACAGTGGAGTACAGTAGAGGTAGAGTACAGTGGAGTACAGTAGAGGTAGAGTACAGTTGAGGACAGTAGAGGTAGAGTACAGTGGAGTACAGTAGAGGTAGAGTGCAGTGGAGTACAGTAGAGATAGAGTACAGTGGAGTACAGTAGAGGTAGAGTACAGTGGAGTACAGTAGAGGTAGAGTACAGTGGAGTACAGTACAGTGGAGCACAGTAGAGATAGAGTACAGTGGAGTACAGTAGAGGTAGAGTACTGTTGAGGACAGTAGAGGTAGAGTACAGTGGAGTACAGTAGAGGTAGAGTACAGTGGAGTACAGTAGAGGTAGAGTACAGTGGAGTACAGTAGAGATAGAGTACAGTGGATTACAGTAGAGGTAGAGTACAGTTGAGGACAGTAGAGGTAGAGTACAGTGGAGTACAGTAGAGGTAGAGTACAGTGGAGTACAGTAGAGGTAGAGTACAGTGGAGTACAGTAGAGATAGAGTACAGTGGAGCACAGTAGAGGTAGAGTACAGTGGAGTACAGTAGAGGTAGAGTACAGTGGAGTACAGTAGAGGTAGAGTACAGTGGAGTACAGTAGAGGTAGAGTAGAGTGGAGTACAGTAGAGATAGAGCACAGTGGAGCACAGTAGAGGTAGAGTACAGTGGAGTACAGTAGAGATAGAGTACAGTGGAGCACAGTAGAGATAGAGTACAGTGGAGTACAGTAGAGATAGAGTACAGTGGAGTACAGTAGAGATAGAGTACAGTGGAGCACAGTAGAGGTAGAGTATAGTGGAGTACAGTAGAGGTAGAGTACAGTGGAGTACAGTAGAGGTAGAGTACAGTGGAGTACAGTAGAGATAGAGTACAGTGGAGCACAGTAGAGATAGAGTACAGTGGAGTACAGTAGAGGTAGAATAGAGTGGAGTACAGTAGAGATAGAGTACAGTGGAGCACAGTAGAGGTAGAGTACAGTGGAGTACAGTAGAGATAGAGTACAGTGGAGCACAGTAGAGGTAGAGTACAGTGGAGTACATTAGAGGTAGAGTACAGTGGAGTACAGTAGAGGTAGAGTACAGTGGAGTAGAGTAGAGGTAGAGTACTTTGGAGTACAGTAGAGATAGACTACAGTGGAGTACAGTAGAGATAGAGTACAGTGGAGCACAGTAGAGGTAGAGTACAGTGGAGTACAGTGGAGCACAATAGAGATAGAGTACAGTGGAGCAGAGTAGAGATAGAGTACAGTAGATTACAGTAGAGGTAGAGTACAGTGGAGTACAGTAGAGATAGAGTACAGTGGAGCACAGTAGAGGTAGAGTACAGTGGAGTACAGTAGAGGTAGAGTACAGTGGAGTACAGTAGAGGTAGAGTACAGTGGAGTACAGTAGAGATAGAGTACAGTGGAGCACAGTAGAGATAGAGTACAGTGGAGTACAGTAGAGGTAGAGTAGAGTGGAGTACAGTAGAGATAGAGTACAGTGGAGCACAGTAGAGGTAGAGTACAGTGGAATACAGTAGAGATAGAGTACAGTGGAGCACAGTAGAGATAGAGTACAGTGGAGTACAGTAGAGGTAGAGTACAGTGGAGTACAGTAGAGATAGAGTACAGTGGAGCACAGTAGAGGTAGAGTACAGTGGAGTACAGTAGAGGTAGAGTACAGTGGAGTACAGTAGAGGTAGAGTACAGTGGAGTACAGTAGAGGTAGAGTACATTGGAGTAGAGTAGAGGTACAGTACAGTTGAGTACAGTAGAGATAGAGTACTTTGGAGTACAGTAGAGATAGACAACAGTGGAGTACAGTAGAGATAGAGTACAGTGGAGCACAGTAGAGGTAGAGTACAGTGGAGTACAGTGGAGCACAATAGAGATAGAGTACAGTGGAGCAGAGTAGAGATAGAGTACAGTGGATTACAGTAGAGATAGAGTACAGTGGAGCACAGTAGAGATAGAGTACAGTGGAGTACAGTAGAGGTAGAGTAGAGTGGAGTACAGTAGAGATAGAGTACAGTGGAGTACAGTAGAGGTAGAGTAGAGTGGAGTACAGTAGAGATAGAGTACAGTGGAGCACTGTAGAGGTAGAGTACAGTGGAGTACAGTAGAGATAGAGTACATTGGAGCACAGTAGAGATAGAGTACAGTGGAGTACAGTAGAGGTAGAGTAGAGTGGAGTACAGTAGAGATAGAGTACAGTGGAGTAGAGTAGAGGTAGAGTAGAGTGGAGTACAGCAGAGATAGAGTACAGTGGAGCACAGTAGAGATAGAGTACAGTGGAGTACAGTAGAGATAGAGTACAGTGGAGTACAGTAGAGGTAGAGTACAGTGGAGTACATTAGAGGTAGAGTACAGTTGAGGACAGTAGAGGTAGAGTACAGTGGAATACAGTAGAGGTAGAGTAGAGTGGAGTACAGTAGAGATAGAGTACAGTGGAGTACAGTAGAGGTAGAGTGCAGTGGAGTACAGTAGAGGTAGAGTAGAGTGGAGTACAGTAGAGATAGAGTACAGTGGAGTACAGTAGAGGTAGAGTACAGTGGAGTACAGTAGAAGTAGAGTACAGTGGAGTACAGTACAGTGGAGCACAGTAGAGATAGAGTACAGTGGAGTACAGTAGAGGTAGAGTACAGTGGAGTACAGTAGAGATAGAGTACAGTGGAGTACAGTAGAGGTAGAGTACGGTGGAGTACAGTAGAGGTAGAGTACAGTGGAGTACAGTAGAGGTAGAGTACAGTTGAGGACAGTAGAGGTAGAGTACAGTGGAGTACAGTAGAGGTAGAGTGCAGTGGAGTACAGTAGAGATAGAGTACAGTGGAGCACAGTAGAGGTAGAGTACAGTGGAGTACAGTAGAGGTAGAGTACAGTGGAGTACAGTAGAGGTAGAGTACAGTGGAGTACAGTAGAGGTAGAGTAGAGTGGAGTACAGTAGAGATAGAGCACAGTGGAGCACAGTAGAGGTAGAGTACAGTGGAGTACAGTAGAGATAGAGTACAGTGGAGCACAGTAGAGATAGAGTACAGTGGAGTACAGTAGAGATAGAGTACAGTGGAGTACAGTAGAGATAGAGTACAGTGGAGCACAGTAGAGGTAGAGTATAGTGGAGTACAGTAGATGTAGAGTACAGTGGAGTACAGTAGAGGTAGAGTACAGTGGAGTACAGTAGAGATAGAGTACAGTGGAGCACAGTAGAGATAGAGTACAGTGGAGTACAGTAGAGGTAGAGTAGAGTGGAGTACAGTAGAGATAGAGTACAGTGGAGCACAGTAGAGGTAGAGTACAGTGGAGTACAGTAGAGATAGAGTACAGTGGAGCACAGTAGAGGTAGAGTACAGTGGAGTACATTAGAGGTAGAGTACAGTGGAGTACAGTAGAGGTAGAGTACAGTGGAGTAGAGTAGAGGTAGAGTACTTTGGAGTACAGTAGAGATAGACTACAGTGGAGTACAGTAGAGATAGAGTACAGTGGAGCACAGTAGAGGTAGAGTACAGTGGAGTACAGTGGAGCACAATAGAGATAGAGTACAGTGGAGCAGAGTAGAGATAGAGTACAGTAGATTACAGTAGAGGTAGAGTACAGTGGAGTACAGTAGAGATAGAGTACAGTGGAGCACAGTAGAGATAGAGTACATTGGAGTACAGTAGAGGTAGAGTAGAGTGGAGTACAGTAGAGATAGAGTACAGTGGAGTACAGTAGAGGTAGAGTAGAGTGGAGTACAGTAGAGATAGAGTACAGTGGAGCACTGTAGAGGTAGAGTACAGTGGAGTACAGTAGAGATAGAGTACATTGGAGCACAGTAGAGATAGAGTACAGTGGAGTACAGTAGAGGTAGAGTAGAGTGGAGTACAGTAGAGATAGAGTACAGTGGAGTAGAGTAGAGGTAGAGTAGAGTGGAGTACAGCAGAGATAGAGTACAGTGGAGCACAGTAGAGATAGAGTACAGTGGAGTACAGTAGAGATAGAGTACAGTGGAGTACAGTAGAGGTAGAGTACAGTGGAGTACATTAGAGGTAGAGTACAGTTGAGGACAGTAGAGGTAGAGTACAGTGGAATACAGTAGAGGTAGAGTAGAGTGGAGTACAGTAGAGATAGAGTACAGTGGAGTACAGTAGAGGTAGAGTGCAGTGGAGTACAGTAGAGGTAGAGTAGAGTGGAGTACAGTAGAGATAGAGTACAGTGGAGTACAGTAGAGGTAGAGTACAGTGGAGTACAGTAGAAGTAGAGTACAGTGGAGTACAGTACAGTGGAGCACAGTAGAGATAGAGTACAGTGGAGTACAGTAGAGGTAGAGTACAGTGGAGTACAGTAGAGATAGAGTACAGTGGAGTACAGTAGAGGTAGAGTACAGTGGAGTACAGTAGAGGTAGAGTACAGTGGAGTACAGTAGAGGTAGAGTACAGTTGAGGACAGTAGAGGTAGAGTACAGTGGAGTACAGTAGAGGTAGAGTGCAGTGGAGTACAGTAGAGATAGAGTACAGTGGAGTACAGTAGAGGTAGAGTACAGTGGAGTACAGTAGAGGTAGAGTACAGTGGAGTACAGTACAGTGGAGCACAGTAGAGATAGAGTACAGTGGAGTACAGTAGAGGTAGAGTACTGTTGAGGACAGTAGAGGTAGAGTACAGTGGAGTACAGTAGAGGTAGAGTACAGTGGAGTACAGTAGAGGTAGAGTACAGTGGAGTACAGTAGAGATAGAGTACAGTGGATTACAGTAGAGGTAGAGTACAGTTGAGGACAGTAGAGGTAGAGTACAGTGGAGTACAGTAGAGGTAGAGTACAGTGGAGTACAGTAGAGGTAGAGTACAGTGGAGTACAGTAGAGATAGAGTACAGTGGAGCACAGTAGAGGTAGAGTACAGTGGAGTACAGTAGAGGTAGAGTACAGTGGAGTACAGTAGAGGTAGAGTACAGTGGAGTACAGTAGAGGTAGAGTAGAGTGGAGTACAGTAGAGATAGAGCACAGTGGAGCACAGTAGAGGTAGAGTACAGTGGAGTACAGTAGAGATAGAGTACAGTGGAGCACAGTAGAGATAGAGTACAGTGGAGTACAGTAGAGATAGAGTACAGTGGAGTACAGTAGAGATAGAGTACAGTGGAGCACAGTAGAGGTAGAGTATAGTGGAGTACAGTAGAGGTAGAGTACAGTGGAGTACAGTAGAGGTAGAGTACAGTGGAGTACAGTAGAGATAGAGTACAGTGGAGCAGAGTAGAGATAGAGTACAGTGGAGTACAGTAGAGGTAGAGTAGAGTGGAGTACAGTAGAGATAGAGTACAGTGGAGCACAGTAGAGGTAGAGTACAGTGGAGTACAGTAGAGATAGAGTACAGTGGAGTACAGTAGAGGTAGAGTACAGTGGAGTAGAGTAGAGGTAGAGTACTTTGGAGTACAGTAGAGATAGACTACAGTGGAGTACAGTAGAGATAGAGTACAGTGGAGCACAGTAGAGGTAGAGTACAGTGGAGTACAGTGGAGCACAATAGAGATAGAGTACAGTGGAGCAGAGTAGAGATAGAGTACAGTAGATTACAGTAGAGGTAGAGTACAGTGGAGTACAGTAGAGATAGAGTACAGTGGAGCACAGTAGAGGTAGAGTACAGTGGAGTACAGTAGAGGTAGAGTACAGTGGAGTACAGTAGAGGTAGAGTACAGTGGAGTACAGTAGAGATAGAGTACAGTGGAGCACAGTAGAGATAGAGTACAGTGGAGTACAGTAGAGGTAGAGTAGAGTGGAGTACAGTAGAGATAGAGTACAGTGGAGCACAGTAGAGGTAGAGTACAGTGGAATACAGTAGAGATAGAGTACAGTGGAGCACAGTAGAGATAGAGTACAGTGGAGTACAGTAGAGGTAGAGTACAGTGGAGTACAGTAGAGATAGAGTACAGTGGAGCACAGTAGAGGTAGAGTACAGTGGAGTACAGTAGAGGTAGAGTACAGTGGAGTACAGTAGAGGTAGAGTACAGTGGAGTACAGTAGAGGTAGAGTACAGTGGAGTAGAGTAGAGGTACAGTACAGTTGAGTACAGTAGAGATAGAGTACTTTGGAGTACAGTAGAGATAGACAACAGTGGAGTACAGTAGAGATAGAGTACAGTGGAGCACAGTAGAGGTAGAGTACAGTGGAGTACAGTGGAGCACAATAGAGATAGAGTACAGTGGAGCAGAGTAGAGATAGAGTACAGTGGATTACAGTAGAGATAGAGTACATTGGAGCACAGTAGAGATAGAGTACAGTGGAGTACAGTAGAGGTAGAGTAGAGTGGAGTACAGTAGAGATAGAGTACAGTGGAGTACAGTAGAGGTAGAGTAGAGTGGAGTACAGTAGAGATAGAGTACAGTGGAGCACAGTAGAGGTAGAGTACAGTGGAGTACAGTAGAGATAGAGTACAGTGGAGCACAGTAGAGATAGAGTACAGTGGAGTACAGTAGAGGTAGAGTAGAGTGGAGTACAGTAGAGATAGAGTACAGTGGAGTACAGTAGAGGTAGAGTAGAGTGGAGTACAGTAGAGATAGAGTACAGTGGAGCAGAGTAGAGATAGAGTACAGTGGATTACAGTAGAGATAGAGTACAGTGGAGCACAGTAGAGATAGAGTACAGTGGAGTACAGTAGAGGTAGAGTAGAGTGGAGAACAGTAGAGATAGAGTACAGTGGAGTACAGTAGAGGTAGAGTAGAGTGGAGTACAGTAGAGATAGAGTACAGTGGAGCACAGTAGAGGTAGAGTACAGTGGAGTACAGTAGAGATAGAGTACAGTGGAGCACAGTAGAGATAGAGTACAGTGGAGTACAGTAGAGGTAGAGTAGAATGGAGTACAGTAGAGATAGAGTACAGTGGAGCACAGTAGAGGTAGAGTACAGTGGAGTACAGTAGAGATAGAGTACAGTGGAGCACAGTAGAGATAGAGTACAGTGGAGTACAGTAGAGGTAGAGTACAGTGGAGTACAGTAGAGATAGAGTACAGTGGAGCACAGTAAAGGTAGAGTACAGTGGAGTACAGTAGAGGTAGAGTACAGTTGAGGACAGTAGAGGTAGAGTACAGTGGAGTACAGTAGAGGTAGAGTACAGTGGAGTACAGTAGAGGTAGAGTACAGTGGAGTACAGTAGAGATAGAGTACAGTGGAGCACAGTAGAGGTAGAGTACAGTGGAGTATTGTAGAGGTAGAGTAGAGTGGAGTACAGTAGAGATAGAGTACAGTGGAGTACAGTAGAGGTAGAGTAGAGTGGAGTACAGTAGAGATAGAGTACAGTGGAGCAGAGTAGAGGTAGAGTACAGTGGAGTACAGTAGAGATAGAGTACAGTGGAGCACAGTAGAGATAGAGTACAGTGGAGTACTGTAGAGGTAGAGTACAGTGGAGTACAGTAGAGATAGAGTACAGTTGAGCACAGTAGAGGTAGAGTACAGTGGAGTACAGTAGAGGTAGAGTAGAGTGGAGTACAGTAGAGATAGAGTACAGTGGAGCACAGTAGAGATAGAGTACAGTGGAGCACAGTAGAGGTAGAGTAGAGTGGAGTACAGTAGAGATAGAGTACAGTGGAGCACAGTAGAGATAGAGTACAGCGGAGTACAGTAGAGGTAGAGTAGAGTGGAGTACAGTAGAGATATAGTACAGTGGAGCACAGTAGAGTACAGTGGAGTACAGTAGAGATAGAGTACAGTGGAGCACAGTAGAGATAGAGTACAGTGGAGTACAGTGGAGCACAATAGAGATAGAGTACAGTGGAGCAGAGTAGAGATAGAGTACAGTGGAGCACAGTAGAGGTAGAGTACAGTGGAGCACAGTAGAGGTAGAGTACAGTGGAGCACAGTAGAGGTAGAGTGCAGTGGAGTACAGTAGAGGTAGAGTACAGTGGAGTACAGTAGAGGTAGAGTATATTGGAGTGCAGTGGAGCACAGTAGAGATAGTGTACAGTGGACCACAGTAGAGGTAGAGTACAGTGGAGTACAGTAGAGGTAGAGTACAGTGGAGTACAATAGAGATAGAGTACAGTGGAGCACAGTAGAGATAGAGTACAGTGGAGTACAGTAGAGGTAGAGTAGAGTGGAGTAGAGTAGAGATAGAGTACAGTGGAGCACAGTAGAGGTAGAGTACAGTGGAGTACAGTAGAGACAGAGTACAGTGGAGCACAGTAGAGATAGAGTACAGTGGAGTACAGTAGAGGTAGAGTACAGTGGAGTACAGTAGAGATAGAGTACCGTGGAGCACAGTAGAGGTAGAGTACAGTGGAGTACAGTAGAGGTAGAGTACAGTGGAGTACAGTAGAGATAGAGTACCGTGGAGCACAGTAGAGGTAGAGTACAGTGGAGTACAGTAGAGGTAGAGTACAGTGGAGTACAGTAGAGGTAGAGTACAGTGGAGTACAGTAGAGGTAGAGTACAGTGGAGTAGAGTAGAGGTAGAGTACAGTGGAGTACAGTAGAGATAGAGTACTTTGGAGTACAGTAGAGATAGACAACAGTGGAGTACAGTAGAGATAGAGTACAGTGGAGCACAGTAGAGGTAGATTACAGTGGAGTACAGTGGAGCACAATAGAGATAGAGTACAGTGGAGCAGAGTAGAGATAGAGTACAGTAGATTACAGTAGAGGTAGAGTACAGTGAAGTACAGTAGAGATAGAGTACAGTGGAGCACAGTAGAGATAGAGTACAGTGGAGTACAGTAGAGGTAGAGTAGAGTGGAGTACAGTAGAGATAGAGTACAGTGGAGCACAGTAGAGGTAGAGTACAGTGGAGTACAGTAGAGATAGAGTACAGTGGAGCACAGTAGAGATAGAGTACAGTGGAGTACAGTAGAGGTAGAGTAGAGTGGAGTACAGTAGAGATAGAGTACATTGGAGTACAGTAGAGGTAGAGTAGAGTGGAGTACAGTAGAGATAGAGTACAGTGGAGCACAGTAGAGGTAGAGTACAGTGGAGTACAGTAGAGATAGAGTACAGTGGAGCACAGTAGAGACAGAGTACAGTGGAGTACAGTAGAGGTAGAGTACAGTGGAGTACAGTAGAGATAGAGTACAGTGGAGCACAGTAGAGATAGAGTACAGTGGAGTACAGTAGAGGTAGAGTACAGTGGAGTACAGTAGAGATAGAGTACAGTGGAGTACAGTAGAGATAGACTACAGTGGAGTACAGTAGAGATAGAGTACAGTGGAGCACAGTAGAGATAGAGTACAGTGGAGCACAGTAGAGATAGAGTACAGTGGAGTACAGTAGAGGTAGAGTACAGTGGAGTACAGTAGAGATAGAGTACAGTGGAGCACAGTAGAGGTAGAGTACAGTGGAGTACAGTAGAGGTAGAGTACAGTGGAGTACGGTAGAGGTAGAGTACAGTGGAGTACATTAGAGATAGAGTACAGTGGAGCACAGTAGAGATATAGTACAGTGGAGCACAGTAGAGGTAGAGTAGAGTGGAGTACAGTAGAGATAGAGTACAGTGGAGCACAGTAGAGATAGAGTACAGCGGATGACAGTAGAGGTAGAGTAGAGTGGAGTACAGTAGAGATATAGTACAGTGGAGCACAGTAGAGGTAGAGTACAGTGGAGTACAGTAGAGATAGAGTACAGTGGAGCACAGTAGAGATAGAGTACAGTGGAGTACAGTGGAGCACAATAGAGATAGAGTACATTGGAACAGAGTAGAGATAGAGTACAGTGGAGCACAGTAGAGGTAGAGTATAGTGGAGCAGAGTAGAGATAGAGTACAGTGGAGCACAGTTGAGGTAGAGTACAGTGGAGTAAATAGAGGTAGAGTACATTGGAGTGCAGTGGAGCACAGTAGAGATAGAGTACAGTGGAGCAAGGTAGAGATAGAGTACAGAGGAGTACAGTAGAGGTAGAGTACAGTGGAGTACAGTAGAGATAGAGTACAGTGGAGTACAGTAGAGATAGACTACAGTGGAGTACTGTAGAGATAGAGTACAGTGGAGCACAGTAGAGATAGAGTACAGTGGAGCACAGTAGAGATAGAGTACAGTGGAGTACAGTAGAGGTAGAGTACAGTGGAGTATAGTAGAGATAGAGTACAGTGGAGCACAGTAGAGATAGAGTACAGTGGAGTACAGTAGAGATAGAGTACAGTGGAGTACAGTAGAGATAGAGTACAGTGGAGCACAGTAGAGGTAGAGTACAGTGGAGTACAGTAGAGGTAGAGTACAGTGGAGTACAGTAGAGGTAGAGTACAGTGGAGTACAATAGAGATAGAGTACAGTGGAGCACAGTAGAGATAGAGTACAGTGGAGTACAGTAGAGGTAGAGTAGAGTGGAGTAGAGTAGAGATAGAGTACAGTGGAGCACAGTAGAGGTAGAGTACAGTGGAGTACAGTAGAGACAGAGTACAGTGGAGCACAGTAGAGATAGAGTACAGTGGAGTACAGTAGAGGTAGAGTACAGTGGAGTACAGTAGAGATAGAGTACAGTTGAGCACAGTAGAGGTAGAGTACAGTGGAGTACAGTAGAGGTAGAGTACAGTGGAGTACAGTAGAGGTAGAGTACAGTGGAGTACAGTAGAGGTAGAGTACAGTGGAGTAGAGTAGAGGTAGAGTACAGTGGAGTACAGTAGAGATAGAGTACTTTGGAGTACAGTAGAGATAGACAACAGTTGAGTACAGTAGAGATAGAGTACAGTGGAGCACAGTAGAGGTAGATTACAGTGGAGTACAGTGGAGCACAATAGAGATAGAGTACAGTGGAGCAGAGTAGAGATAGAGTACAGTAGATTACAGTAGAGGTAGAGTACAGTGAAGTACAGTAGAGATAGAGTACAGTGGAGCACAGTAGAGATAGAGTACAGTGGAGTACAGTAGAGGTAGAGTAGAGTGGAGTACAGTAGAGATAGAGTACAGTGGAGCACAGTAGAGGTAGAGTACAGTGGAGTACAGTAGAGATAGAGTACAGTGGAGCACAGTAGAGATAGAGTACAGTGGAGTACAGTAGAGGTAGAGTAGAGTGGAGTACAGTAGAGATAGAGTACAGTGGAGCACAGTAGAGGTAGAGTACAGTGGAGCACAGTAGAGATAGAGTACAGTGGAGCACAGTAGAGATAGAGTACAGTGGAGTACAGTAGAGGTAGAGTAGAGTGGAGTACAGTAGAGATAGAGTACATTGGAGTACAGTAGAGGTAGAGTAGAGTGGAGTACAGTAGAGATAGAGTACAGTGGAGCACAGTAGAGGTAGAGTACAGTGGAGTACAGTAGAGATAGAGTACAGTGGAGCACAGTAGAGATAGAGTACAGTGGAGTACAGTAGAGGTAGAGTACAGTGGAGTACAGTAGAGATAGAGTACAGTGGAGCACAGTAGAGATAGAGTACAGTGGAGTACAGTAGAGGTAGAGTACAGTGGAGTACAGTAGAGATAGAGTACAGTGGAGTACAGTAGAGATAGACTAAAGTGGAGTACAGTAGAGATAGAGTACAGTGGAGCACAGTAGAGATAGAGTAAAGTGGAGCACAGTAGAGATAGAGTACAGTGGAGTACAGTAGAGGTAGAGTACAGTGGAGTACAGTAGAGGTAGAGTACAGTGGAGTACAGTAGAGGTAGAGTACAGTTGAGGACAGTAGAGGTAGAGTACAGTGGATTACAGTAGAGGTAGAGTAGAGTGGAGTACAGTAGAGATAGAGTACATTGGAGTACAGTAGAGGTAGAGTAGAGTGGAGTACAGTAGAGATAGAGCACAGTGGAGCACAGTAGAGGTAGAGTACAGTGGAGTACAGTAGAGGTAGAGTACAGTGGAGTACAGTAGAGATAGAGTACAGTAGAGCACAGTAGAGGTAGAGTACAGTGGAGTACAGTAGAGATAGAGTACATTGGAGCACAGTAGAGATAGAGTACAGTGGAGTACAGTAGAGGTAGAGTAGAGTGGAGTACAGTAGAGATAGAGTACAGTGGAGTAGAGTAGAGGTAGAGTAGAGTGGAGTACAGCAGAGATAGAGTACAGTGGAGTACAGTAGAGGTAGAGTACAGTGGAGTACAGTAGAGGTAGATTACAGTGGAGTACAGTAGAGATAGAGTACAGTGGAGCACAGTAGAGGTAGAGTACAGTTGAGGACAGTAGAGGTAGAGTACAGTGGAGTACAGTAGAGGTAGAGTACAGTGGAGTACAGTAGAGGTAGAGTACAGTGGAGTACAGTAGAGATAGAGTACAGTGGAGCACAGTAGAGGTAGAGTACAGTGGAGTACAGTAGAGGTAGAGTACAGTGGAGTACAGTAGAGGTAGAGTACAGTGGAGTACAGTAGAGGTAGAGTAGAGTGGAGTACAGTAGAGATAGAGCACAGTGGAGCACAGTAGAGGTAGAGTACAGTGGAGTACAGTAGAGATAGAGTACAGTGGAGCACAGTAGAGATAGAGTACAGTGGAGTACAGTAGAGATAGAGTACAGTGGAGTACAGTAGAGATAGAGTACAGTGGAGCACAGTAGAGGTAGAGTACAGTGGAGTACAGTAGAGGTAGAGTACAGTGGAGTACAGTAGAGGTAGAGTACAGTGGAGTACAGTAGAGATAGAGTACAGTGGAGCACAGTAGAGATAGAGTACAGTGGAGTACAGTAGAGGTAGAGTAGAGTGGAGTACAGTAGAGATAGAGTACAGTGGAGCACAGTAGAGGTAGAGTACAGTGGAGTACAGTAGAGATAGAGTACAGTGGAGCACAGTAGAGGTAGAGTACAGTGGAGTACATTAGAGGTAGAGTACAGTGGAGTACAGTAGAGGTAGAGTACAGTGGAGTAGAGTAGAGGTAGAGTACTTTGGAGTACAGTAGAGATAGACTACAGTGGAGTACAGTAGAGATAGAGTACAGTGGAGCACAGTAGAGATAGAGTACAGTGGAGCAGAGTAGAGATAGAGTACAGTAGATTACAGTAGAGGTAGAGTACAGTGAAGTACAGTAGAGATAGAGTACAGTGGAGCACAGTAGAGATAGAGTACAGTGGAGTACAGTAGAGGTAGAGTAGAGTGGAGTGGAGTACAGTAGAGATAGAGTACAGTGGAGTACAGTAGAGGTAGAGTAGAGTGGAGTACAGTAGAGATAGAGTACAGTGGAGCACAGTAGAGGTAGAGTACAGTGGAGTACAGTAGAGATAGAGTACAGTGGAGCACAGTAGAGATAGAGTACAGTGGAGTACAGTAGAGGTAGAGTAGAGTGGAGTACAGTAGAGATAGAGTACATTGGAGTACAGTAGAGGTAGAGTAGAGTGGAGTACAGTAGAGATAGAGTACAGTGGAGCACAGTAGAGGTAGAGTACAGTGGAGTACAGTAGAGATAGAGTACAGTGGAGCACAGTAGAGATAGAGTACAGTGGAGTACAGTAGAGGTAGAGTACAGTGGAGTACAGTAGAGATAGAGTACAGTGGAGCACAGTAGAGATAGAGTACAGTGGAGTACAGTAGAGGTAGAGTACAGTAGAGATAGAGTACAGTGGAGTACAGTAGAGATAGACTACAGTGGAGTACAGTAGAGATAGAGTACAGTGGAGCACAGTAGAGATAGAGTAAAGTGGAGCACAGTAGAGATAGAGTACAGTGGAGTACAGTAGAGGTAGAGTACAGTGGAGTACAGTAGAGGTAGAGTACAGTGGAGTACAGTAGAGGTAGAGTACAGTTGAGGACAGTAGAGGTAGAGTACAGTGGATTACAGTAGAGGTAGAGTAGAGTGGAGTACAGTAGAGATAGAGTACATTGGAGTACAGTAGAGGTAGAGTAGAGTGGAGTACAGTAGAGATAGAGTACAGTGGAGCACAGTAGAGGTAGAGTACAGTGGAGTACAGTAGAGATAGAGTACAGTGGAGCACAGTAGAGATAGAGTACAGTGGAGTACAGTAGAGGTAGAGTACAGTGGAGTACAGTAGAGATAGAGTACAGTGGAGTACAGTAGAGATAGACTACAGTGGAGTACAGTAGAGATAGAGTACAGTGGAGCACAGTAGATATAGAGTACAGTGGAGCACAGTAGACATAGAGTACAGTGGAGTACAGTAGAGGTAGAGTGCAGTGGAGTACAGTAGAGATAGAGTACAGTGGAGTACAGTAGAGGTAGAGTACAGTGGAGTACAGTAGAGGTAGAGTACAGTGGAGTACAGTACAGTGGAGCACAGTAGAGATAGAGTACAGTGGAGTACAGTAGAGGTAGAGTACAGTGGAGTACAGTAGAGATAGAGTACAGTGGAGTACAGTAGAGGTAGAGTACAGTGGAGTACAGTAGAGGTAGAGTACAGTGGAGTACAGTAGAGGTAGAGTACAGTTGAGGACAGTAGAGGTAGAGTACAGTGGAGTACTGTAGAGGTAGAGTACAGTGGAGTACAGTAGAGGTAGAGTACAGTGGAGTACAGTAGAGATAGAGTACAGTGGAGCAGAGAAGAGGTAGAGTACAGTGGAGTACAGTAGAGGTAGAGTACAGTGGAGTACAGTAGAGGTAGAGTACAGTGGAGTACAGTAGAGGTAGAGTAGAGTGGAGTACAGTAGAGATAGAGTACAGTGGAGCACAGTAGAGGTAGAGTACAGTGGAGTACAGTAGAGATAGAGTACAGTGGAGCACAGTAGAGATAGAGAACAGTGGAGTACAGTAGAGGTAGAGTACAGTGGAGTACAGTAGAGATAGAGTACAGTGGAGCACAGTAGAGGTAGAGTACAGTGGAGTACAGTAGAGGTAGAGGTAGAGTACAGTGGAGTACAGTAGAGGTAGAGTACAGTGGAGTACAGTAGAGATAGAGTACAGTGGAGCACAGTAGAGATAGAGTACAGTGGAGTACAGTAGAGGTAGAGTAGAGTGGAGTACAGTAGAGATAGAGTACAGTGGAGCACAGTAGAGGTAGAGTACAGTGGAGCACAGTAGAGGTAGAGTACAGTGGAGTACATTAGAGGTAGAGTACAGTGGAGTACAGTAGAGGTATTGTACAGTGGAGTAGAGTAGAGGTAGAGTACAGTGGAGTACAGTAGAGATAGAGTACTTTGGAGTACAGTAAAGATAGACTACAGTGGAGTACAGTAGAGATAGAGTACAGTGGAGCACAGTAGAGGCAGAGTACAGTGGAATACAGTGGAGCACAATAGAGATAGAGTACATTGGAGCACAGTAGAGATAGAGTACAGTGGAGCACAGTAGAGATAGAGTACAGTGGAGTACAGTAGAGGTAGAGTACAGTGGAGTACAGTAGAGATATAATACAGTGGAGTACAGTAGAGATAGACTACAGTGGAGTACAGTAGAGATAGAGTACAGTGGAGCACAGTATAGGTAGAGTACAGTGGAGTACAGTGGAGCACAATAGAGATAGAGTACAGTGGAGCACAGTAGATATAGAGTACAGTGGAGCACAGTAGAGATAGAGTACAGTGGAGTACAGTAGAGGTAGAGTACAGTGGAGTACAGTAGAGATAGAGTACAGTGGAGTACAGTAGAGATAGAGTACAGTGGAGCACAGTAGAGGTAGAGTACAGTGGAGTACAGTAGAGGTAGAGTACAGTGGAGTACAGTAGAGGTAGAGTACAGTTGAGGACAGTAGAGGTAGAGTACAGTGGAGTACAGTAGAGGTAGAGTACAGTGGAGTACAGTAGAGGTAGAGTACAGTTGACGACAGTAGAGATAGAGTACAGTGGAGTACAGTAGAGGTAGAGTACAGTGGAGTACAGTAGAGATAGGCTACAGTGGAGTACAGAAGAGATAGAGTACAGTGGAGCACAGTAGAGGTAGAGTACAGTGGAGTACAGTAGAGGTAGAGTACAGTGGAGTACAGTAGAGGTAGAGTACAGTGGAGCACAGTAGAGGTAGAGTACAGTGGAGTACAGTAGAGATAGAGTACAGTGGAGTACAGTAGAGATAGAGTACAGTGGAGTACAGTAGAGATAGAGTACAGTGGAGCACAGTAGAGGTAGAGTACAGTGGAGTACAGTAGAGGTAGAGTACAGTGGAGTACAGTAGAGGTAGAGTACAGTGGAGCACAGTAGAGGTAGAGTACAGTGGAGTACAGTAGAGGTAGAGTACAGTGGAGTACAGTAGAGGTAGAGTACAGTTGAGGACAGTAGAGGTAGAGTACAGTGGAGTACAGTAGAGGTAGAGTACAGTGGAGTACAGTAGAGATAGAGTACAGTGGAGCACAGTAGAGGTAGAGTACAGTGGAGTACAGTAGAGGTAGAGTACAGTGGAGTAGAGTAGAGGTAGAGTACAGTGGAGTACAGTAGAGATAGAGTACTTTGGAGTACAGTAGAGATAGACTACAGTTGAGTACAGTAGAGATAGAGTACAGTGGAGCACAGTAGAGGTAGAGTACAGTGGAGTACAGTGGAGTACAATAGAGATAGAGTACAGTGGAGCAGAGTAAAGATAGAGTACAGTAGATTACAGTAGAGGTAGAGTACAGTGGAGTACAGTAGAGATAGAGTACAGTGGAGCACAGTAGAGATAGAGTACAGTGGAGTACAGTAGAGGTAGAGTAGAGTGGAGTACAGTAGAGATAGAGTAAAGTGGAGTACAGTAGAGGTAGAGTAGAGTGGAGTACAGTAGAGATAGAGTACAGTGGAGCACAGTAGAGGTAGAGTACAGTGGAGTACAGTAGAGATAGAGTACATTGGAGCACAGTAGAGATAGAGTACAGTGGAGTACAGTAGAGGTAGAGTAGAGTGGAGTACAGTAGAGATAGAGTACAGTGGAGTAGAGTAGAGGTAGAGTAGAGTCGAGTACAGTAGAGAAAGATTACAGTGGAGCACAGTAGAGGTAGAGTACAGTGGAGTACAGTAGAGATAGAGTACAGTGGAGTACAGTAGAGGTAGAGTACAGTGGAGTACAGTAGAGGTAGAGTACAGTTGAGGACAGTAGACGTAGAGTACAGTGGAGTACAGTAGAGGTAGAGTACAGTGGAGTACAGTAGAGGTAGAGTACAGTGGAGTACAGTAGAGATAGAGTACAGTGGAGTACAGTAGAGATAGACTACAGTGGAGCACAGTAGAGATAGAGTACAGTGGAGCACAGTAGAGGTAGAGTAGAGTGGAGTACAGTAGAGATAGAGTACAGTGGAGCACAGTAGAGATAGAGTACAGCGGAGTACAGTAGAAGTAGAGTAGAGTGGAGTACAGTAGAGATATAGTACAGTGGAGCACAGTAGAGGTAGAGTACAGTGGAGTACAGTAGAGATAGAGTACAGTGGAGCACAGTAGAGATAGAGTACAGTGGAGTACAGTGGAGCACAATAGAGATAGAGTACAGTGGAGCACAGTAGAGATAGAGTACAGTGGAGTACAGTAGAGGTAGAGTACAGTGGAGTACAGTAGAGATAGAGTACAGTGGAGTACAGTAGAGATAGACTACAGTGGAGTACAGTAGAGATAGAGTACAGTGGAGCACAGTAGAGGTAGAGTACAGTGGAGTACAGTAGAGGTAGAGTACAGTGGAGTACAGTAGAGGTAGAGTACAGTTGAGGACAGTAGAGGTAGAGTACAGTGGAGTACAGTAGAGGTAGAGTACAGTGGAGTACAGTAGAGATAGAGTACAGTGGAGCACAGTAGAGGTAGAGTACAGTGGAGTACATTAGAGGTAGAGTACAGTGGAGTACAGTAGAGGTATTGTACAGTGGAGTAGAGTAGAGGTAGAGTACAGTGGAGTACAGTAGAGAAAGAGTACTTTGGAGTACAGTAGAGATAGACTACAGTGGACTACAGTAGAGATAGAGTACAGTGGAGCACAGTAGAGGTAGAGTACAGTGGAGTACAGTGGAGCACAATAGAGATAGAGTACAGTGGAGCACAGTAGAGATAGAGTACAGTGGAGCACAGTAGAGATAGAGTACAGTGGAGTACAGTAGAGGTAGAGTACAGTGGAGTACAGTAGAGATAGAATACAGTGGAGTACAGTAGAGATATACTACAGTCGAGTACAGTAGAGATAGAGTACAGTGGAGCACAGTTGAGGTAGAGTACAGTGGAGTACAGTGGAGCACAATAGAGATAGAGTACAGTGGAGCACAGTAGAGATAGAGTACAGTGGAGCACAGTAGAGATAGAGTACAGTGGAGTACAGTAGAGGTAGAGTACAGTGGAGTACAGTAGAGATAGAGTACAGTGGAGTACAGTAGAGATAGACTACAGTGGAGTACAGTAGAGATAGAGTACAGTGGAGCACAGTAGATATAGAGTACAGTGGAGCACAGTAGACATAGAGTACAGTGGAGTACAGTAGAGGTAGAGTGCAGTGGAGTACAGTAGAGATAGAGTACAGTGGAGTACAGTAGAGGTAGAGTACAGTGGAGTACAGTAGAGGTAGAGTACAGTGGAGTACAGTACAGTGGAGCACAGTAGAGATAGAGTACAGTGGAGTACAGTAGAGGTAGAGTACAGTGGAGTACAGTAGAGATAGAGTACAGTGGAGTACAGTAGAGGTAGAGTACAGTGGAGTACAGTAGAGGTAGAGTACAGTGGAGTACAGTAGAGGTAGAGTACAGTTGAGGACAGTAGAGGTAGAGTACAGTGGAGTACTGTAGAGGTAGAGTACAGTGGAGTACAGTAGAGGTAGAGTACAGTGGAGTAGAGTAGAGGTAGAGTACAGTGGAGTACAGTAGAGGTAGAGTAGAGTGGAGTACAGTAGAGATAGAGTACAGTGGAGCACAGTAGAGGTAGAGTACAGTGGAGTACAGTAGAGATAGAGTACAGTGGAGCACAGTAGAGGTAGAGTACAGTGGAGTACAGTAGAGATAGAGTACAGTGGAGCACAGTAGAGGTAGAGTACAGTGGAGTACAGTAGAGATAGAGTACAGTGGAGCACAGTAGAGGTAGAGTACTGTGGAGTACAGTGGAGCACAATAGAGATAGAGTACAGTGGAGCACAGTAGAGATAGAGTACAGTGGAGCACAGTAGAGATAGAGTACAGTGGAGTACAGTAGAGATAGAGTACAGTGGAGTACAGTAGAGATAGACTACAGTGGAGTACAGTAGAGATAGAGTACAGTGGAGTACAGTAGAGATAGACTACAGTGGAGTACAGTAGAGATAGAGTACATTGGAGCACAGTAGAGGTAGAGTACAGTGGAGTACAGTAGAGGTAGAGTACAGTTGAGGACAGTAGAGGTAGAGTACAGTGGAGTACAGTAGAGATAGAGTACAGTGGAGTACAGTAGAGATAGACTACAGTGGAGTACAGTAGAGATAGAGTACAGTGGAGCACAGTAGAGGTAGAGTACATTGGAGTACAGTAGAGGTAGAGTACAGTGGAGTACAGTAGAGGTAGAGTACAGTTGAGGACAGTAGAGGTAGAGTACAGTGGAGTACAGCAGAGGTAGAGTACAGTGGAGTACAGTAGAGATAGAGTACAGTGGAGCACAGTAGAGGTAGAGTACAGTGGAGTACATTAGAGGTAGAGTACAGTGGAGTACAGTAGAGGTATTGTACAGTGGAGTAGAGTAGAGGTAGAGTACAGTGGAGTACAGTAGAGATAGAGTACTTTGGAGTACAGTAAAGATAGACTACAGTGGAGTACAGTAGAGATAGAGTACAGTGGAGCACAGTAGAGGCAGAGTACAGTGGAATACAGTGGAGCACAATAGAGATAGAGTACATTGGAGCACAGTAGAGATAGAGTACAGTGGAGCACAGTAGAGATAGAGTACAGTGGAGTACAGTAGAGGTAGAGTACAGTGGAGTACAGTAGAGATATAATACAGTGGAGTACAGTAGAGATAGACTACAGTGGAGTACAGTAGAGATAGAGTACAGTGGAGCACAGTATAGGTAGAGTACAGTGGAGTACAGTGGAGCACAATAGAGATAGAGTACAGTGGAGCACAGTAGATATAGAGTACAGTGGAGCACAGTAGAGATAGAGTACAGTGGAGTACAGTAGAGGTAGAGTACAGTGGAGTACAGTAGAGATAGAGTACAGTGGAGTACAGTAGAGATAGAGTACAGTGGAGCACAGTAGAGGTAGAGTACAGTGGAGTACAGTAGAGGTAGAGTACAGTGGAGTACAGTAGAGGTAGAGTACAGTTGAGGACAGTAGAGGTAGAGTACAGTGGAGTACAGTAGAGGTAGAGTACAGTGGAGTACAGTAGAGGTAGAGTACAGTTGACGACAGTAGAGATAGAGTACAGTGGAGTACAGTAGAGGTAGAGTACAGTGGAGTACAGTAGAGATAGGCTACAGTGGAGTACAGAAGAGATAGAGTACAGTGGAGCACAGTAGAGGTAGAGTACAGTGGAGTACAGTAGAGGTAGAGTACAGTGGAGTACAGTAGAGGTAGAGTACAGTGGAGCACAGTAGAGGTAGAGTACAGTGGAGTACAGTAGAGATAGAGTACAGTGGAGTACAGTAGAGATAGAGTACAGTGGAGTACAGTAGAGATAGAGTACAGTGGAGCACAGTAGAGGTAGAGTACAGTGGAGTACAGTAGAGGTAGAGTACAGTGGAGTACAGTAGAGGTAGAGTACAGTGGAGCACAGTAGAGGTAGAGTACAGTGGAGTACAGTAGAGGTAGAGTACAGTGGAGTACAGTAGAGGTAGAGTACAGTTGAGGACAGTAGAGGTAGAGTACAGTGGAGTACAGTAGAGGTAGAGTACAGTGGAGTACAGTAGAGATAGAGTACAGTGGAGCACAGTAGAGGTAGAGTACAGTGGAGTACAGTAGAGGTAGAGTACAGTGGAGTAGAGTAGAGGTAGAGTACAGTGGAGTACAGTAGAGATAGAGTACTTTGGAGTACAGTAGAGATAGACTACAGTTGAGTACAGTAGAGATAGAGTACAGTGGAGCACAGTAGAGGTAGAGTACAGTGGAGTACAGTGGAGTACAATAGAGATAGAGTACAGTGGAGCAGAGTAAAGATAGAGTACAGTAGATTACAGTAGAGGTAGAGTACAGTGGAGTACAGTAGAGATAGAGTACAGTGGAGCACAGTAGAGATAGAGTACAGTGGAGTACAGTAGAGGTAGAGTAGAGTGGAGTACAGTAGAGATAGAGTAAAGTGGAGTACAGTAGAGGTAGAGTAGAGTGGAGTACAGTAGAGATAGAGTACAGTGGAGCACAGTAGAGGTAGAGTACAGTGGAGTACAGTAGAGATAGAGTACATTGGAGCACAGTAGAGATAGAGTACAGTGGAGTACAGTAGAGGTAGAGTAGAGTGGAGTACAGTAGAGATAGAGTACAGTGGAGTAGAGTAGAGGTAGAGTAGAGTCGAGTACAGTAGAGAAAGATTACAGTGGAGCACAGTAGAGGTAGAGTACAGTGGAGTACAGTAGAGATAGAGTACAGTGGAGTACAGTAGAGGTAGAGTACAGTGGAGTACAGTAGAGGTAGAGTACAGTTGAGGACAGTAGACGTAGAGTACAGTGGAGTACAGTAGAGGTAGAGTACAGTGGAGTACAGTAGAGGTAGAGTACAGTGGAGTACAGTAGAGATAGAGTACAGTGGAGTACAGTAGAGATAGAGTACAGTGGAGCACAGTAGAGATAGAGTACAGTGGAGCACAGTAGAGGTAGAGTAGAGTGGAGTACAGTAGAGATAGAGTACAGTGGAGCACAGTAGAGATAGAGTACAGCGGAGTACAGTAGAAGTAGAGTAGAGTGGAGTACAGTAGAGATATAGTACAGTGGAGCACAGTAGAGGTAGAGTACAGTGGAGTACAGTAGAGATAGAGTACAGTGGAGCACAGTAGAGATAGAGTACAGTGGAGTACAGTGGAGCACAATAGAGATAGAGTACAGTGGAGCACAGTAGAGATAGAGTACAGTGGAGTACAGTAGAGGTAGAGTACAGTGGAGTACAGTAGAGATAGAGTACAGTGGAGTACAGTAGAGATAGACTACAGTGGAGTACAGTAGAGATAGAGTACAGTGGAGCACAGTAGAGGTAGAGTACAGTGGAGTACAGTAGAGGTAGAGTACAGTGGAGTACAGTAGAGGTAGAGTACAGTTGAGGACAGTAGAGGTAGAGTACAGTGGAGTACAGTAGAGGTAGAGTACAGTGGAGTACAGTAGAGATAGAGTACAGTGGAGCACAGTAGAGGTAGAGTACAGTGGAGTACATTAGAGGTAGAGTACAGTGGAGTACAGTAGAGGTATTGTACAGTGGAGTAGAGTAGAGGTAGAGTACAGTGGAGTACAGTAGAGAAAGAGTACTTTGGAGTACAGTAGAGATAGACTACAGTGGACTACAGTAGAGATAGAGTACAGTGGAGCACAGTAGAGGTAGAGTACAGTGGAGTACAGTGGAGCACAATAGAGATAGAGTACAGTGGAGCACAGTAGAGATAGAGTACAGTGGAGCACAGTAGAGATAGAGTACAGTGGAGTACAGTAGAGGTAGAGTACAGTGGAGTACAGTAGAGATAGAATACAGTGGAGTACAGTAGAGATATACTACAGTCGAGTACAGTAGAGATAGAGTACAGTGGAGCACAGTTGAGGTAGAGTACAGTGGAGTACAGTGGAGCACAATAGAGATAGAGTACAGTGGAGCACAGTAGAGATAGAGTACAGTGGAGCACAGTAGAGATAGAGTACAGTGGAGTACAGTAGAGGTAGAGTACAGTGGAGTACAGTAGAGATAGAGTACAGTGGAGTACAGTAGAGATAGACTACAGTGGAGTACAGTAGAGATAGAGTACAGTGGAGCACAGTAGATATAGAGTACAGTGGAGCACAGTAGACATAGAGTACAGTGGAGTACAGTAGAGGTAGAGTGCAGTGGAGTACAGTAGAGATAGAGTACAGTGGAGTACAGTAGAGGTAGAGTACAGTGGAGTACAGTAGAGGTAGAGTACAGTGGAGTACAGTACAGTGGAGCACAGTAGAGATAGAGTACAGTGGAGTACAGTAGAGGTAGAGTACAGTGGAGTACAGTAGAGATAGAGTACAGTGGAGTACAGTAGAGGTAGAGTACAGTGGAGTACAGTAGAGGTAGAGTACAGTGGAGTACAGTAGAGGTAGAGTACAGTTGAGGACAGTAGAGGTAGAGTACAGTGGAGTACTGTAGAGGTAGAGTACAGTGGAGTACAGTAGAGGTAGAGTACAGTGGAGTAGAGTAGAGGTAGAGTACAGTGGAGTACAGTAGAGATAGAGTACTTTGGAGTACAGTAGAGATAGACTACAGTGGAGTACAGTAGAGATAGAGTACAGTGGAGCACAGTAGAGGTAGAGTACAGTGGAGTACAGTGGAGCACAATAGAGATAGAGTACAGTGGAGCACAGTAGAGATAGAGTACAGTGGAGCACAGTAGAGATAGAGTACAGTGGAGTACAGTAGAGGTAGAGTACAGTGGAGTACAGTAGAGATAGAGTACAGTGGAGTACAGTAGAGATAGACTACAGTGGAGTACAGTAGAGATAGAGTACAGTGGAGCACAGTAGATATAGAGTACAGTGGAGCACAGTAGACATAGAGTACAGTGGAGTACAGTAGAGGTAGAGTGCAGTGGAGTACAGTAGAGATAGAGTACAGTGGAGTATAGTAGAGGTAGAGTACAGTGGAGTACAGTAGAGGTAGAGTACAGTGGAGTACAGTACAGTGGAGCACAGTAGAGATAGAGTACAGTGGAGTACAGTAGAGGTAGAGTACAGTGGAGTACAGTAGAGATAGAGTACAGTGGAGTACAGTAGAGGTAGAGTACAGTGGAGTACAGTAGAGGTAGAGTACAGTGGAGTACAGTAGAGGTAGAGTACAGTTGAGGACAGTAGAGGTAGAGTACAGTGGAGTACTGTAGAGGTAGAGTACAGTGGAGTACAGTAGAGGTAGAGTACAGTGGAGTACAGTAGAGATAGAGTACAGTGGAGTACAGTAGAGATAGAGTACAGTGGAGCACAGTAGAGATAGAGAACAGTGGAGTACAGTAGAGGTAGAGTACAGTGGAGTACAGTAGAGATAGAGTACAGTGGAGCACAGTAGAGGTAGAGTACAGTGGAGTACAGTAGAGGTAGAGTACAGTGGAGTACAGTAGAGGTAGAGTACAGTGGAGTACAGTAGAGATAGAGTACAGTGGAGCACAGTAGAGATAGAGTACAGTGGAGTACAGTAGAGGTAGAGTAGAGTGGAGTACAGTAGAGATAGAGTACAGTGGAGCACAGTAGAGGTAGAGTACAGTGGAGTACAGTAGAGATAGAGTACAGTGGAGCACAGTAGAGATAGAGTACAGTGGAGTACAGTAGAGGTAGAGTACAGTGGAGTACAGTAGAGATAGAGTACAGTGGAGCACAGTAGAGGTAGAGTACAGTGGAGCACAGTAGAGATAGAGTACAGTGGAGCAGAATAGAGATAGAGTACAATAGATTACAGTAGAGGTAGAGTACAGTGGAGTACAGTAGAGATAGAGTACAGTGGAGCACAGTAGAGATAGAGTACAGTGGAGTACAGTAGAGGTAGAGTGGAGTGGAGTACAGTAGAGATAGAGTACAGTGGAGTACAGTAGAGGTAGAGTAGAGTGGAGTACAGTAGAGATAGAGTACAGTGGAGCACAGTAGAGGTAGAGTACAGTGGAGTACAGTAGAGATAGAGTACAGTGGAGCACAGTAGAGATAGAGTACAGTGGAGTACAGTAGAGGTAGAGTAGAGTGGAGTACAGTAGAGATAGAGTACAGTGGAGTACAGTAGAGGTAGAGTACAGTGGAGTACAGTAGAGATAGAGTACAGTGGAGCACAGTAGAGATAGAGAACAGTGGAGTACAGTAGAGGTAGAGTATAGTGGAGTACAGTAGAGATAGAGTACAGTGGAGCACAGTAGAGGTAGAGTACAGTGGAGTACAGTAGAGGTAGAGTACAGTGGAGTACAGTAGAGGTAGAGTACAGTGGAGTACAGTAGAGATAGAGTACAGTGGAGCACAGTAAAGATAGAGTACAGTGGAGTACAGTAGAGGTAGAGTAGAGTGGAGTACAGTAGAGATAGAGTACAGTGGAGCACAGTAGAGGTAGAGTACAGTGGAGTACAGTAGAGATAGAGTACAGTGGAGCACAGTAGAGATAGAGTACAGTGGAGTACAGTAGAGGTAGAGTACAGTGGAGTACAGTAGAGATAGAGTACAGTGGAGCACAGTAGAGGTAGAGTACAGTGGAGTACAGTAGAGGTAGAGTACAGTGGAGTACAGTAGAGGTAGAGTACAATGGAGTACAGTAGAGGTAGAGTACAGTGGAGTAGAGTAGAGTTAGAGTACAGTGGAGTACAGTAGAGATAGAGTACTTTGGAGTACAGTAGAGATAGACAACAGTGGAGTACAGTAGAGATAGAGTACAGTGGAACACAGTAGAGGTAGAGTACAGTGGAGTACAGTGGAGCACAATAGAGATAGAGTACAGTGGAGCAGAATAGAGATAGAGTACAGTAGATTACAGTAGAGGTAGAGTACAGTGGAGCACAGTAGAGATAGAGTACAGTGGAGCACAGTAGAGATAGAGTACAGCGGAGTACAGTAGAGGTAGAGTAGAGTGGAGTACAGTAGAGATAGAGTACAGTGGAGCACAGTAGAGATAGAGTACAGCGGAGTAGAGTAGAGGTAGAGTAGAGTGGAGTACAGTAGAGATAGAGTACAGTGGAGTACAGTAGAGGTAGAGTACAGTGGAGTAGAGTAGAGGTAGAGTACAGTGGAGTACAGTAGAGATAGAGTACTTTGGAGTACAGTAGAGATAGACTACAGTGGAGTACAGTAGAGATAGAGTACAGTGGAGCACAGTAGAGGTAGAGTACAGTGGAGTACAGTGGAGCACAATAGAGATAGAGTACAGTGGAGCAGAGTAGAGATAGAGTACAGTAGATTACAGTAGAGGTAGAGTACAGTGGAGTACAGTAGAGATACAGTACAGTGGAGCACAGTAGAGATAGAGTACAGTGGAGTACAGTAGAGGTAGAGTAGAGTGGAGTACAGTAGAGATAGAGTAAAGTGGAGCACAGTAGAGGTAGAGTACAGTGGAGTACAGTAGAGATAGAGTACATTGGAGCACAGTAGAGATAGAGTACAGTGGAGCACAGTAGAGGCAGAGTACAGTGGAATACAGTGGAGCACAATAGAGATAGAGTACATTGGAGCACAGTAGAGATAGAGTACAGTGGAGCACAGTAGAGATAGAGTACAGTGGAGTACAGTAGAGGTAGAGTACAGTGGAGTACAGTAGAGATATAATACAGTGGAGTACAGTAGAGATAGACTACAGTGGAGTACAGTAGAGATAGAGTACAGTGGAGCACAGTATAGGTAGAGTACAGTGGAGTACAGTGGAGCACAATAGAGATAGAGTACAGTGGAGCACAGTAGATATAGAGTACAGTGGAGCACAGTAGAGATAGAGTACAGTGGAGTACAGTAGAGGTAGAGTACAGTGGAGTACAGTAGAGATAGAGTACAGTGGAGTACAGTAGAGATAGAGTACAGTGGAGCACAGTAGAGGTAGAGTACAGTGGAGTACAGTAGAGGTAGAGTACAGTGGAGTACAGTAGAGGTAGAGTACAGTTGAGGACAGTAGAGGTAGAGTACAGTGGAGTACAGTAGAGGTAGAGTACAGTGGAGTACAGTAGAGGTAGAGTACAGTTGACGACAGTAGAGATAGAGTACAGTGGAGTACAGTAGAGGTAGAGTACAGTGGAGTACAGTAGAGATAGGCTACAGTGGAGTACAGAAGAGATAGAGTACAGTGGAGCACAGTAGAGGTAGAGTACAGTGGAGTACAGTAGAGGTAGAGTACAGTGGAGTACAGTAGAGGTAGAGTACAGTGGAGCACAGTAGAGGTAGAGTACAGTGGAGTACAGTAGAGATAGAGTACAGTGGAGTACAGTAGAGATAGAGTACAGTGGAGTACAGTAGAGATAGAGTACAGTGGAGCACAGTAGAGGTAGAGTACAGTGGAGTACAGTAGAGGTAGAGTACAGTGGAGTACAGTAGAGGTAGAGTACAGTGGAGCACAGTAGAGGTAGAGTACAGTGGAGTACAGTAGAGGTAGAGTACAGTGGAGTACAGTAGAGGTAGAGTACAGTTGAGGACAGTAGAGGTAGAGTACAGTGGAGTACAGTAGAGGTAGAGTACAGTGGAGTACAGTAGAGATAGAGTACAGTGGAGCACAGTAGAGGTAGAGTACAGTGGAGTACAGTAGAGGTAGAGTACAGTGGAGTAGAGTAGAGGTAGAGTACAGTGGAGTACAGTAGAGATAGAGTACTTTGGAGTACAGTAGAGATAGACTACAGTTGAGTACAGTAGAGATAGAGTACAGTGGAGCACAGTAGAGGTAGAGTACAGTGGAGTACAGTGGAGTACAATAGAGATAGAGTACAGTGGAGCAGAGTAAAGATAGAGTACAGTAGATTACAGTAGAGGTAGAGTACAGTGGAGTACAGTAGAGATAGAGTACAGTGGAGCACAGTAGAGATAGAGTACAGTGGAGTACAGTAGAGGTAGAGTAGAGTGGAGTACAGTAGAGATAGAGTAAAGTGGAGTACAGTAGAGGTAGAGTAGAGTGGAGTACAGTAGAGATAGAGTACAGTGGAGCACAGTAGAGGTAGAGTACAGTGGAGTACAGTAGAGATAGAGTACATTGGAGCACAGTAGAGATAGAGTACAGTGGAGTACAGTAGAGGTAGAGTAGAGTGGAGTACAGTAGAGATAGAGTACAGTGGAGTAGAGTAGAGGTAGAGTAGAGTCGAGTACAGTAGAGAAAGATTACAGTGGAGCACAGTAGAGGTAGAGTACAGTGGAGTACAGTAGAGATAGAGTACAGTGGAGTACAGTAGAGGTAGAGTACAGTGGAGTACAGTAGAGGTAGAGTACAGTTGAGGACAGTAGACGTAGAGTACAGTGGAGTACAGTAGAGGTAGAGTACAGTGGAGTACAGTAGAGGTAGAGTACAGTGGAGTACAGTAGAGATAGAGTACAGTGGAGTACAGTAGAGATAGAGTACAGTGGAGCACAGTAGAGGTAGAGTACAGTGGAGTACAGTAGAGGTAGAGTACAGTGGAGTACAGTAGAGGTAGAGTACAGTGGAGCACAGTAGAGGTAGAGTACAGTGGAGTACAGTAGAGGTAGAGTACAGTGGAGTACAGTAGAGGTAGAGTACAGTTGAGGACAGTAGAGGTAGAGTACAGTGGAGTACAGTAGAGGTAGAGTACAGTGGAGTACAGTAGAGGTAGAGTACAGTGGAGTAGAGTAGAGGTAGAGTACAGTGGAGTACAGTAGAGATAGAGTACTTTGGAGTACAGTAGAGATAGACTACAGTTGAGTACAGTAGAGATAGAGTACAGTGGAGCACAGTAGAGGTAGAGTACAGTGGAGTACAGTGGAGTACAATAGAGATAGAGTACAGTGGAGCAGAGTAAAGATAGAGTACAGTAGATTACAGTAGAGGTAGAGTACAGTGGAGTACAGTAGAGATAGAGTACAGTGGAGCACAGTAGAGATAGAGTACAGTGGAGTACAGTAGAGGTAGAGTAGAGTGGAGTACAGTAGAGATAGAGTAAAGTGGAGTACAGTAGAGGTAGAGTAGAGTGGAGTACAGTAGAGATAGAGTACAGTGGAGCACAGTAGAGGTAGAGTACAGTGGAGTACAGTAGAGATAGAGTACATTGGAGCACAGTAGAGATAGAGTACAGTGGAGTACAGTAGAGGTAGAGTAGAGTGGAGTACAGTAGAGATAGAGTACAGTGGAGTAGAGTAGAGGTAGAGTAGAGTCGAGTACAGTAGAGAAAGATTACAGTGGAGCAAAGTAGAGGTAGAGTACAGTGGAGTACAGTAGAGATAGAGTACAGTGGAGTACAGTAGAGGTAGAGTACAGTGGAGTACAGTAGAGGTAGAGTACAGTTGAGGACAGTAGACGTAGAGTACAGTGGAGTACAGTAGAGGTAGAGTACAGTGGAGTACAGTAGAGGTAGAGTACAGTGGAGTACAGTAGAGATAGAGTACAGTGGAGCACAGTAGAGGTAGAGTACAGTGGAGTACATTAGAGGTAGAGTACAGTGGAGTACAGTAGAGGTATTGTGCAGTGGGGTAGAGTAGAGGTAGAGTACAGTGGAGTACAGTAGAGATAGAGTACTTTGGAGTACAGTAGAGATAGACTACAGTGGAGTACAGTAGAGGTAGAGTACAGTGGAGTACAGTAGAGGTAGAGTACAGTTGAGGACAGTAGAGGTAGAGTACAGTGGAGTACAGTAGAGATAGAGTACAGTGGAGCACAGTAGAGATAGAGTACAGTGGAGTACAGTAGAGGTAGAGTACAGTGGAGTACAGTAGAGATAGAGTACAGTGGAGCACAGTAGAGGTAGAGTACAGTGGAGTACAGTAGAGGTAGAGTACAGTGGAGTACAGTAGAGGTAGAGTACAGTGGAGTACAGTAGAGATAGAGTACAGTGGAGCACAGTAGAGATAGAGTACAGTGGAGTACAGTAGAGATAGAGTACAGTGGAGCACAGTAGAGGTAGAGTACAGTGGAGTACAGTAGAGATAGAGTACAGTGGAGCACAGTAGAGATAGAGTACAGTGGAGTACAGTAGAGGTAGAGTACAGTGGAGTACAGTAGAGATAGAGTACAGTGGAGCACAGTAGAGGTAGAGTAGAGTGGAGTACAGTAGAGGTAGAGTACAGTGGAGTACAGTAGAGGTAGAGTACAGTGTAGTACAGTAGAGGTAGAGTACAGTGGAGTAGAGTAGAGGTAGAGTACAGTGGAGTACAGTAGAGATAGAGTACTTTGGAGTACAGTAGAGATAGACAACAGTGGAGTACAGTAGAGATAGAGTACAGTGGAGCACAGTAGACGTAGAGTACAGTGGAGTACAGTGGAGCACAATAGAGATAGAGTACAGTGGAGCAGAGTAGAGATAGAGTACAGTAGATTACAGTAGATGTAGAGTACAGTGAAGTACAGTAGAGATAGAGTACAGTGGAGCAAAGTAGAGATAGAGTACAGTGGAGTACAGTAGAGGTAGAGTGGAGTACAGTAGAGATAGAGTACAGTGGAGCACAGTAGAGATAGAGTACAGTGGAGTACAGTAGAGATAGAGTACAGTGGAGTACAGTAGAGATAGAGTACAGTTGAGCACAGTAGAGGTAGAGTACAGTGGAGTACAGTAGAGGTAGAGTACAGTGGAGTACAGTAGAGATAGAGTACAGTGGAGTACAGTAGAGATAGAGTACAGTGGAGCAAAGTAGAGATAGAGTACAGTGGAGTACAGTAGAGGTAGAGTAGAGTGGAGTACAGTAGAGATAGAGTACAGTGGAGCACATTAGAGATAGAGTACAGTGGAGTACAGTAGAGATAGAGTACAGTGGAGTACAGTAGAGATAGAGTACAGTGGAGCACAGTAGAGGTAGAGTACAGTGGAGTACAGTAGAGGTAGAGTAGAGTGGAGTACAGTAGAGATAGAGTACAGTGGAGCACATTAGAGATAGAGTACAGTGGAGCACAGTAGAGGTAGAGTAGAGTTGAGCACAGTAGAGATAGAGTACAGTGGAGCACAGTAGAGATAGAGTACAGCGGAGTACAGTAGAGGTAGAGTAGAGTGGAGTACAGTAGAGATAGAGTACAGTGGAGCACAGTAGAGGTAGAGTACAGTGGAGTACAGTAGAGATAGAGTACAGTGGAGCACAGTAGAGATAGAGTACAGTGGAGTACAGTAGAGGTAGAGTACAGTAGAGTACAGTAGAGATAGAGTACAGTGGAGCACAGTAGAGGTAGAGTACAGTGGAGTACAGTAGAGGTAGAGTACAGTGGAGTACAGTAGAGGTAGAGTACAGTGGAGTACAGTAGAGATAGAGTACAGTGGAGCACAGTAGAGATAGAGTATAGTGGAGCACAGTAGAGGTAGAGTACAGTGGAGTACAGTAGAGATAGAGTACAGCGGAGTACAGTAGAGATAGAGTACAGTGGAGTACAGTAGAGTCAGAGTAGAGTGGAGTACAGTAGGGATAGAGTACAGTGGAGCACAGTAGAGGTAGAGTACAGTGGAGTACAGTAGAGATAGAGTACAGTGGAGCACAGTAGAGGTAGAGTACAGTGGAGTACAGTAGTGATAGAGTACAGTGGAGCACAGTAGAGGTAGAGTACAGTGGAGTACAGTAGAGGTAGAGTACAGTGGAGTACAGTAGAGGTAGAGTACAGTGGAGTACAGTAGAGATAGAGTACAGCGGAGCACATTAGAGATAGAGTACAGTGGAGCACAGTAGAGGTAGAGTAGAGTTGAGCACAGTAGAGATAGAGTACAGTGGAGCACAGTAGAGATAGAGTACAGCGGAGTACAGTAGAGGTAGAGTACAGTGGAGTACAGTAGAGATAGAGTACAGTGGAGTACAGTAGAGGTAGAGTACAGTGGAGTACAGTAGAGGTAGAGTACAGTGGAGTACAGTAGAGATAGAGTACAGTGGAGCACAGTAGAGATAGAGTACAGTGGAGTACAGTAGAGGTAGAGTACAGTGGAGTACAGTAGAGATAGAGTACAGTGGAGCACAGTAGAGGTAGAGTACAGTGGAGTACAGTAGAGGTAGAGTACAGTGGAGTACAGTAGAGGTAGAGTACAGTGGAGTACAATAGAGATAGAGTACAGTGGAGCACAGTAGAGATAGAGTACAGTGGAGCACAGTAGAGATAGAGTACAGTGGAGTACAGTAGAGGTAGAGTACAGTGGAGATTTTAGTCATTTGTGCGATAGAGTAGAGATTTTAGTCATTTGTGTCATTTTAGTCTTTTATCGCCATTTGTGCCATTTGTGTCATTTATCGCATTTGTGCGATAGAGATAGAGTACAGTGGAGCACAGTAGAGATAGAGTACAGTGGAGTACAGTAGAGATAGAGTACAGTGGAGCACAGTAGATATAGAGTACAGTGGAGCACAGTAGAGGTAGAGTACAGTAGAGTACAGTAGAGATAGAGTACAGTGGAGCACAGTAGAGGTAGAGTAGAGTGGAGTACAGTAGAGATAGAGTACAGTGGAGCACAGTAGAGGTAGAGTACAGTGGAGTACAGTAGAGATAGAGTACAGTGGAGCACAGTAGATATAGAGTACAGTGGAGTACAGTAGAGGTAGAGTACAGTGGAGTACAGTAGAGATAGAGTACAGTGGAGCACAGTAGAGGTAGAGTACAGTGGAGTACAGTAGAGATAGAGTACAGTGGAGCACAGTAGAGATAGAGTACAGTGGAGTACAGTGGAGCACAATAGAGATAGAGTACAGTGGAGCAGAGTAGAGATTGAGTACAGTGGAGCACAGTAGAGGTAGAGTACAGTGGAGCAGAGTAGAGATAGAGTACAGTGGAGCACAGTCGAGGTAGAGTACAGTGGAGTACAATAGAGGTAGAGTACAGTGGAGTACAGTAGAGATAGAGTACAGTGGAGCACAGTAGAGATAGAGTACAGTGGAGTACAGTAGAGGTAGAGTAGAGTGGAGTACAGTAGAGATAGAGTACAGTGGAGCACAGTAGAGGTAGAGTACAGTGGAGTACAGTAGAGATAGAGTACAGCGGAGTACAGTAGAGGTAGAGTACATTGGAGTGCAGTGGAGCACAGTAGAGATAGAGTACAGTGGAGCACAGTAGAGTTAGAGTACAGTGGAGTACAGTAGAGGTAGAGTACATTGGAGTACAGTAGAGGTAGAGTACAGTGGAGTACAGTAGAGATAGAGTACAGTGGAGCACAGTAGAGATAGAGTACAGTGGAGTACAGTAGAGGTAGAGTAGAGTGGAGTACAGTAGAGATAGAGTACAGTGGAGCACAGTAGACGTAGAGTACAGTGGAGTACAGTAGAGATAGAGTACAGCGGAGTACAGTAGAGGTAGAGTAGAGTGGAGTACAGTAGAGATATAGTACAGTGGAGCACAGTAGAGGT